>APFE031159960.1:114939-129341 GCA_000404065.3 Pinus taeda
CACTTATTATGATGTGCTAAAATTCATATTTGTACCAAATCCTTTAATAATCCCCTCCAAATTTTTGAAGTAATTTTTTTTATTTCTATTTGAAACAATTGCTTTGGTACTTAATGCAATTGAGAAATTTCTTTCATATAGATCTATGCAATGTTAGATTCCTTATGGCTAAGATTTACTAGAATAAAATGAGAATTCATATCATTCACTACCATCACTATGTAATCATGTTGCCTTGCTTTCATGGGAAATTTTTCTATAAGTTCAATAGTTACAACTTCATATTTCCAATATGAAATGGAAATGGCAATAAAAACCAATTGGGTGTCTATGGTCAACTTTCACTCTATGAAATTCCATGCATTTGGAAATATAATCAACTACATCTTTCCTCATTCCCATCCGAAAAATATTCACTTCTCATGGCTAAAATTGTTTTATGATAACCATGGTGTCCTATGTATGGAACAAAGCTATGAATGTTTTTCATGATTAATTTCCTTCATTCATAAGAATTAGGAACATACAATTGATTTTAATACATCATTATGCCATCTTCTTGTATCTAGTACTCTTTAAATTTATATGTTGTAGCCTCTTGCTATATATTTCTTTTCTTGTAGGTAATGTTGAAAGATAGAAACAGATTTTATCATCCTTATATATAAATATGAAATATGCATGCTAATGGATGTAGCATGCATAATATTTACCCTTTTGCTAAGTTCATTTTAAACTTTGTTCTCCTTCCCTTTGACGTGCTTAATGTCAAAATTTTATTCACTCAAAAATTCCAACCATTGAGTTTTCCTAGAATTTAAATTTGGTTGCTCAAATAAATATTTCAGACCATTATGTTCTATCCGTAGTTAAAATTTCCTCCCCATGAGTATTTCCTCCACATTTTTAATGCATGTATTACACAACAAGTTCTAGAGCATGTGTGCCATAATTGATCTCATGTTATTTCAACTTTCTTTTCTCATAACAAATTACGTATTCATTTTGAGTAAGCACTCCACCAAGTCCTTCCTTACATGCATTTATACATATCAAAAAATATTAATTTGGATAAATGATATTCAATATTGGTGCACCTATAAATAAACCCTTCAATAGTTGAAAACCATGTTCACGATCCACTATCCATGCAAATTTAGTTCCCTGATTTTGTAAATAAGTGAGATGAGAATTTTGAGAAGCTTTCAATAAATCTTCTATAATAACCAATGAGCCCCATGAATTATCTAACTTCAATGACATTTCTTGACGCTAGCAAAAATTTGATTGCTTCTATCTTATATAGATCTACTAGTATGTATTATTCTAAATTGATGTGCCAAACAAATGGATTTTCTCTTGGTAACAAGAACACTTTCTTAGCTTGTCATATAGTTGATGCTAACTTAGTACTTGTAATACCAACCTCAAAGATTTTCATGCTCTTTCTCTTTCTTGGAATAAAAAAATATATCACTTAAGAATATAATAATAAACTTGTCCAAGTAATTTCTAAACATAGCATTCATTAAGCATATAAGAATAGTTGATGCATTTGCTAGTCCAAAAGGAACCACTACAAACTCACAATTCCCATACCTTGTTCTAAAATATGCCTTACTTATGTTTTCTTACTTGATCTTCACTAGGTGATCTCTTAATCTCAAGTCTATCTCTAAAAATATAAGTTTTATCCTCTTCGTTGATCAAATATATCATCAAATTTTGGTAGAGGTCTATTCTTAATTATGGCCTTGTTTAGCTATATGAAATTAAATATGTAACCTCAATCTACCACCATTATTTTTCACCAAAAGGACTAGTCCTCCCTAATGTGAAACACTTGGGAATATGTACCCTTTCTTTAAAAATTCCCCCATTTGTACTTGTAACCTCTTTAATTTAGGTGTACTCATTATGTAAGGAGTCTTTGATATTAGAGCAATTTTAGGCATCGAATAAATTAAAAGACATAGAAAAATATATATCTCTCTTTAGTGGCAATCTTAGTATTTGTACAAATACATCTTCGAACTCCTACAACATTAGATACTCTTAAAGAATTATATCCTTGGTATTCCTTGGCTATTCTGGCTATTCTGCATGTGCTCAATATAATTGATGTTCTTTCATGAAAAATCTCTTCAATTGTAAGGATGAAATCTCCCATACAAGCTTGGGTCTTGGAATTTCTTACACAAATATATAGTTTCCTTCTCATCAAGGCATGTAAGTGTTTTATTATGGAAATATAGGGTAGCATAATTCTAATCCAACCATTCCATTCCAATTAGAATTCCATAACATCCCGTCGGTATGATATTTAGGTATGCAATTATGTTCACTCCATTTAGATCAATATAACAATCTTGACAATTTCATTGATCCTTGTCTTGGTTCCAATCACTAGTTCGGCCAACCATGACCTTTCAATCTTTTTTTTTTGCCAAATGAAGTTTATCCACTAATTTAGGAACAATGTAACTATGGCTTGCTCCTAAATCAATTAAAATAGAAACATGATGAATTATAATCTTATATTCCACCTCAATCATATGAGATTGATACTATATCTATCAATCCTCCATAGCTACATATATCATTGGAATATTTATATCCATGTCTTCCACTATTGTGGCCTTATGGATGTTATGTAGGGTCCTCATTGTGTCATCTTTGCAAGGGAAGTATCTATTCAAATGATCTCTATTATATCCCCAACATTTGAATGGTGGTCTTCTTCTTTCCCCAGTGGGTTTTCCATTTTGGATTCATATTGAGCATGCTAATTTGATTAATATCCATTAGGACTATTTCTTTGAAATGTGGTTTAGGTTCCTTCTTTCCCTAATCTAAATTTTTATTCTTCTTATCCCATCGATATTTTGGTTTCTTCTACTCATATGGGTACTTGGTATTTCTAATAGTCTCAAACAAAGTCCTTGGCTCATCAAATTGAATCATATATTTATAAAAATAGGGTAGTCCACTTAAGAACCTCTAAATTTTCACTTTCTTCTCCTTGATGAAGTTTATGCACCTCAACAACTCCAAGAACTTCATTTCATATACCTCCATGGTATGATTCCCAATTTGAGTTAAAATAACTATTGTATCTTCTTATCATAGTAGTGCTATAAACAATATTTTAACTAGAAATTTCACTTGAACTACTTCCAAGAAATGATTTTCTCATCAATGTTCTTGACTTGCTTCAATTGGTCCCACCACATAGAAGATTTTCCTTGCAAATGATATATGGCTACTTTGGCTTCCAAATTAGATGAGAAATTATGCAATTGGATATACCTTTTGATTCCAAGTAACCAAGTTTGAATGACATCTCCCCTTCTATTTTCACCATCAAAGGTAGGTAGCTTAATATTCCTAAGAATACCTTGCAAACTATCCAACTCATGTTTTCTTCTTTGATATTTAACAAGATATACTTTTGGGTTGGTCCTAGAATCATCATATGCATACAAGCTACTAGATGAATGAGTAGGCAAGTGATGATATATTTGATCTCTGTTAGCACATCTTAAGTGCTTGGATCCTCTATAGGAAGTACTCCTTGCATGATGTCTACCTACTTTCTGATGTATTGAGCTTGACCCATTCTTTATTTATCTTTGCAATTTATCTAGTCTCTACAATAATTGAGTGCTTATATGATTCTTCTTCTCCTATTTTTAATTATTCCTTCATTATCAACATTGTAGTTTTATACCTCTACCCTCAAACTCCTCATAATCTCCACCAATTCAGTTGTTTCCACTCTTCTTCAATGTCCATTTAGATTCAATCCCTTCATCACCCAAACAGATGTTTAAGCCTTTAACTTCCACCTCATGACTATAAGATCTTTTTTCCTCTTCCATGTCTCTAATTTAGAAACCCGAGTTGATCCTATTATGTGTTTTTTTATTCTTCTTTCATTATCAAAATTGTAGCTTTATACCTTTACCTTCAAACTCCTCATAATATCCACCAATTTAGTTGGTTCCACTCTTCTTCTATGTCCATTTATATTCAATTGCTTCATTACCCAAACTAATTTTTAGGCCTTTAACTTCCACCTCATGCTTATAAACTCCCTTTTCCTCTTCTATGTCTCTAATATAGAAACCTGAGTTGATCCTATTACCTCTAATTCTACAAAATGTACATACAATTAAAATTTGGTTAGATAGAAACAACTAATTATATTTTTTTTTTGGAAATCATATATGTAGCATTTTTTTTTCTCTTCAAGGTCACTAGTAGCCTTCTTTTGACATGTTGATAATTTTTAGCACTCAATTCCATTTAATGGGTGTAACATTGGATTCTGCTCCTCATTATCTTTCCATTCCATACTCATATGCTTCATTTTGAGTTAGGTCTCCTAGAAGTGAATTTGTACCTTTTTCTTCCCTCTCCTTGCTGCATGTGTAATTTTCTCATACTAACTTAGATTTGCACTCATAATATCTCGTTTAAATCTCTTTTGTTTGAGATAGATGGTTCCATTTTTTCTATTTCACATGTTCTCCTTGGAATTCCCAACATCCAAAAGTGTTGTTTAGGGGCTTAAAAATTCTCTTGAATTTTATGACTTGAAAATCATGTGAAAAATTATAACAAACTCTTAAGAAAATCACTGAAGTGGCCTACATATGTGGCCCTAACATGGAACTTATATCCATGTGGCTTCCTAGGGTCATGCTAGCTAGGTCACTTCCTCTACCATCTGACCTATCTCATCACCAACTAACCTCATTATCCCTCCTTTTATTCCCCCATTTCTTCCTCCCCCATTACCTTCTTTTATTTCTCCTATTTAATTTTATTTTTAATATTCTCCCATTCACCTTGTTGCCACTTGTCAAATTCTAAGACCACGACAAGAGGGTCAAACTCCATGACAATACTCCTTACTCCTATTTTCCATTCCTTATTTATTGCCAAAGTTAATGATCCAATGTCAATTATGAACCCTACCTAAATCAATCATTGTGATCACATATTGAAACTTTTTATTATTAGGGTGGTTAATTGATAAGGCACAAACCACAACCCCATATATCTAAATACAAAGATAAACCCTACCAATATTTACAGTCCTCATGCATATCAATATTTTTAGATGCCTAAAATGTAATATTTTCAAACTCCATATACTGTGGTTTACCCCTAATCCACTTTCTGCCAGATGTCCTACACTGATGGGCTACAATATTTTTATGAAAGCATCAATGCCACATTTCAAAAGTCCCAATACCACATATGTGGTGTCATGACCCACCTATGCAACATGGCTTCCATGTCAACTTGAAGACCTACAAGAGTTCATTATAAACCCCACCTCTTGCCTACCACCATGGCACCTCCATGTCACTAATTCCATGTCATCATGCATCACCAATGACATCAATATATGGAAAAATCCCAAAAATTTTCAAAATTTTATATCTTCAAGAATTAGTTTTTCCAAACTCTCAGACACACTATCTTGGACTCCATGTGAAATTCACCTTGTTCTTTAGCCCATATGGACCATGTTAGGTTCCTATAATAATAGGAATCATAATTTTGAATTGACTATGTTAATTCTTGTAATATTGTACATACCTTTTCTTTTCTGCAAATGTTTTCCATATTAAATATTAAAAAATGTAAAGAGGGTATGTCCTAAAAGAAATAACAAATAAAAAAAGAATAAGAAGAGATCAAAAAAATGAAAAAACATGAACCCCAAACAAAAACATATCATGAAAGTGTGCAAATTCAAGTGCCAGTACCTTTTTACTTCAATGTGAAAAATGATGGTTGTGTGCAGCTTGTCATAAATGCCACATCCCATGATAGTCAAATAGCTTAAGCTTGACTAAATCATGTTTTGAATTTCATGTTTATAGATAGAGAATAAAGATATGGCCAAACTGTTTAATCTTGGCAAATCAGTAGCTAGGTAGAGAAATAAAATGTGATCATAAGCTTAAACTGAGCTATTGGACGATATAAGGTTAGAATTTATAGTTTGCTTTTCAAAAGAAGAAGGAGAGAAAGGGTCTACTAGCTTAAATGCACTCAATAAAGTGTAGAAAATATGTTAGGGTAAGTAAAGGGTAAGTAGAAGAAAGGTTGCAGAAATACAAAGTTGATTGAAGCATAAGCACATTTATCATGCTTAATCCTATGTTTTAGTGTGCAGGAGCAATTATGAAAGTGAAAGGATGTTCACAAGCTAATTTAATTAACTTCCCCTCATTTCATTTCACCCCCCACTACATACTTACTAATTTCCCCATTATCCCATCAATTCTTAAGAAAATACCCTTTTCCCTTCATTTTGACCCTTACCCCTTGGTTTCACACATTTCCCTAGCAAATTACCCTTCAAAGGTCATTTTCCTACCCAAAACCCCTTTTCCCTAGTGTGAAACCCATTCTCCTTTGAAAAAATAATTTTCCCCTTATTAATTTCCATATTTTATCTAAAAAACCCATAAAACTCCCCTTGTCCTAAGTTTTGTTTCGCCCCCACTTTATTTAATTAACTCTGCCATTCATATATTTCCCGACAAAACCCTTTTAACCCTTTTAACCCCTTTATCCTAAGTTTTGTTTCCCCCTCACTTTATTTAATTAACTCCGCAAAATTCACATTTTCCTAATATAAACCCGTTTAACCCACCACCCTTGGTGTGGTTAACAAACCTTGCCACATTTTAAACCCAGGTCCAATTTTACTAAACTTGATAATATTTAACCTCGCTTTATATCATTAATTAATTATAGTTAAGTATAATTAATCCCCCTGGGCCCCACAAATCTCTGCCCTTATTCCCTTCATGCATTTCCACCACGCAACATCCATTAGATCTTGTACCCCCAGATCTGACGATGTGCATCCATATCGCATTGATTTCTTTTTCGAGCTTTACCTGCTCGACAGCACGTGAGATTCACGGTTTTGCTCGGGCCCCTTTCAGTTAAGTGGCAGCTTTGGGTTAACTCGCGTGCTCTCATGGAAAAACCGCCTGACTGCCAAAAGCAGTGCGATGAACCTTAATACCGCCTCCCCATGTAGGCTAAAACCATCCACTGTTCATTATGAAATTCTGTGCCAATTCTAGTCATTACCCATTAAAATGCCGAAGACCCTCATTTTTTCACTCTTTTCACTCATTTTTCACTAGAAATATGCCTAATCCTTCCTACGCCACCCTAAGCCTCTGTAACCGAATTTGACCTTCGATTACCTACTAAACATGCTCTGGACTCCATCCACAGACATCTTAGTTCCCTGAAGCCATTATCACCTACCTACCAACCTGTGTGTTTCATTAACAATTGTTATATTTTGCAGGCAATTAACAAGGCCAGGAGATTAGACAAACACGTTTCGATACTATTCACAAAACCTGTTTGCTTTGGATTCTCAGGAAATGTATTCAAAGGCTTCATTGAGCAGGACTTTTATGTACAAAGAGAAAATCAAGTTTAATAAAGAAACAAAGCAGAAGGAAACAATTTACACAGTAAATGTTAAAACATAGATGAAATCATTTTCACCAACACAACAAAAGATTCTTACGAACTACTCTCCAAGAAACATTTTGTATTCTACATGTGTCTTTTAGAAAAAAATCATTTTTACTAAAAACACAGAAGCATGAAAGAGTGAGTAAGATTTATAGTAAAAGGTAAAAATGAAAGCAGGTGACAGAGCATACAGTTAAAAGACTAAACAGAGGAGGCAAATGAAAGTGTATCAAATGAAAGATCATAAGTAAATATGACATCCATCATGAAGACCAAATAGAAAATCAGATTAAAGGGAAAAAGATCAAATATTAAAAGCCAGAAGAACCTAAATAACAGGGACAATTTTTAGTCAGTTGAAAGGTGACACTACCTTTTAGCATCAAGATATTTTACTCCTAGAATAAATCCTAGTTAGTTGATAGGATATTTTGTAATAATTTTTGTATAAATATTGCATAATTCAAAGTATTGAGTGTGGTGTGAATATTGTTATAGCTGATTGATCTACTACCTAAGGGTTATACCAATTTCCAAATTACATACAGGAGAAGTTATAAAGAAACTTCTTTACAGGATTCATGTGTTGAGATATCTCAATGAAGTATAGATTTCATCTTGTTTATGTTCTTTTTCTAAGTGTTTCATAAACTTAAATATTATTCAAATTTCAATGAATTAAATTGGAAATATATCTCAGAACTTGTTTAAGTACACTATGTTTTGCACAATTGATCATTTATATGTTTTCTTCTGATATATGGATTTGAGAACCCTTAATTTCTCTCCCATCCTGGTTGACCTCTTGCATTTATCTTCATAATCTGGTTTAAGTAATCCTTAACTGCTCCTTAATCCCAATTGGAAATCATTTCATCATTTAGCCTTTGAGATCTGATATTGCTCACCTATCTTGCCCTGTAACATTTTCTTTATGGTTTGTTGTTGTTCTGTTTTTAAAACCTGATTGACTCCATAGCCCAATGGAAAATAGACATTCATCTATTCATCTAAGTAAATGATCCCACCACCCAAATTCAAATAAAAACCCAAGCACAATCATAACTAGCCTAAAATAAATTAACTAAAACAAAGTTAAATCATAAAGAGAGAGACCTCTCTAAGATTAGGAAGGCTAGATCTTGATCTTAAAAGTAGGTTTGTGATTACCTCGGTGATTTATTTCTTTAACCTTGAGAAATATACTGAGTGATAACATAGTGGCGACCATATTGGGGAAGAGAACATTTTCTTCAGAAAGATTATACAAAGACCAGATATGATCTATGATGGTGGATAGTGATTAGACACACAAAGGTTTAAATCATCCACTTGGCGAATCCAACTCCAAATCAATTTTACAATCAAGACTCCACTGGAGGAATGAACCTGAAAGAACAATATGGGAAGCTCAGGCTTCTAACTTGGATTTTTATCCAAGACATTATGTTTTTTCTCATCAAGAAGGTTTTTCAATGTATATTGTATTTTAGAGAAGATCTTAGATTAATTTTTGATTATTTTCCTTTGAATAATGTAAATATAAATTCTCCTTATCCATTTGAGCAACTTCCTTCTAAATCTTATAATGATCATTTTTTGATTGGGAAGCCTCAAATAATCAAAACTAATCTTACAATTCTAGTACATATTCTTGTACCTTGTAAAGTTCCTGATAGATATAAGCCCCTCATGTTACCTCCTATACTCCAAGATTTCCCTGATAACTATTACAAATATCTCCCCAATTTTGATGGAGAGAATGGTATCACTACCCAAAAACATATTTAAGGCTTTGAGAATTATTTGGATTTATTTGAGATTGATGAAGATGATGTTAGAATCAGAATTTTTTCTCTTTCTTTGCAAAGTAGAGAAAAGAGTTGGTTCAAGAATCTACCTATTGCAAGCATCTAAAATTTCCAACAGTTTGTCAAAATTTTCCTTGATAGATGGATAATCAAAGTCAATCTTTTTGTGATCATAGAAGAATAATTAAATCTATTATTCAATGCCATCAAATATAAGACCTCCTCCTGATTCAACTCTCTTGCATTATCCAAAAGAATTTGATCCAGAAATAGAATTTCAGTGAAGAGAAAGAAACCTAGCAACTCTTGAACAGATGCAGAACATTGCAATATATGTAGAAGTTAATCTACAAATTAGAAGAGAAAAGTTGAAAGAACTCGACATTTTGGTAAGAAAAATAGAGGAAATGATACAGAAGATGACCATGCAAGATAATTTTTTTGTGCAAGATCACCATGACCTATTTATTTCACAAAAAGAAGAGGTTGATAGCCATGAACAAATTCTTGCTAATTCTGATTATCATAGATCAGAAAAATGGATTTACAGATCAATATGTGGAAGAGGAATCTACTAATTTGGTGTGTATGTTTGATGACATTCCTTCTTTTAATGATTTGCCTAAGTATGATAAATATGATGATAATTATGTTCTTCTAACTCAAGCTAGCTTTACGGAGCAATCAGAAACTAGTTTGGAGGATGAGGAAATTCAGTTTCAGCAAATTAAATATAGTGATTAGCCTATACATATCAGATATGAGAATGAGAAAGGAAGTGTAGAAAATTTGGAAATAAGTGAAGGTTCTTTGCCTCTTTGTTTAGCTTCATTTCAGTTCACCAGAGAAAACTTTACAGCAATAAAAAATCAGCAGTGTTTAGGTATTGTTGTTGATAACAAAGAAGACAATGAAACTCTTGATCAAGATTCTTCAGTTTCATAACTACAATTATCAAATTTCATTGAAACACCTAATCAAATGACACATGAAAGTTCTATACCACTATGTTTTGAATCATTTTAGGTTTTAAAGGAAATGTGGTATAAAATATCTAAAGAAAAGGATGAACAACTTGTAGAAATCTGTGAAGTTCCATTCAAACCTATATGCATTAAGTTGTAGCAATCCTTCCAAGTTTTTTATCATCCAATAGCTGATATGTTGGATAATGAGTGCAATTAGAATTTTTCTTCATTAACTAACTATGATATTTAGGATCAAGATGATAAAGGTTTCATCAATCAAACATTTCAATCAGTAGAAATATCATCACAAATCTTGTTTGAAAAATCTGCAGGGGGATGAAGATAAAAATGACATTTCAGTTTCATGGCATGGAGGCCATCCAAAACAATTGTACAATGGCTTAAATTAGTTGAACAATAGTGTATATATTTTGAAATATCCTTTTGCACATTTTTTAGAGTCAACAAAGGAAATCAAGTATTTCTTTATCTTCTCATTTGTTGACAAGGTTATATTAGTTTGTAGAACTTCAGTTTTAATCACAAACAAGACAAAGCAGCAAAATCCACCAATGTATATGATGCTTGAATGGTTGCATTGGTTGTTTCATTTTACCTAACCAACAATTGGACAACTAATTAGAGTAAGTAGGTAGGCTTTCAGTTTGAATAAATTCAGTTTTCAGTAGCAAAGTTTATTTCAGTTTTCAGTTTTCAGCAATTCTTTAAGATTTAAGACCGAGAAGAAGGCCCTTAGGTGTTGATGATATAGTATTTTGGTTTGAGGTTAGTAGTACCTTTTTTCAGTTTCATATCAGATTTCAGTTTGTAGAAAAACTTGTGATTTCAGTTCAATATTTTCAGTCACAAAGATTATATCAAGGCAGATACAGGCTTGGGAATGGCCCAATGGATTAGGCCACTAGTCGACGGTGCTCTTGACATTTCACCAGGAAATTCTATCCCCATGTGGAGCCACTGTCAGGTTCCTATAATAATAGGGATCATAATTTTGAATTGACTATGTTAAGTTTTGTAATATTGTACATACCTTTGCTTTTCTGCAAATGTTTTCCATATTAAAGATTAAAAAATGTAAAGAGGGTATGTCCTAAAAGAAATATCAAAGGAAAAAAATAATAAGAAGAGATTAAAAAAATGAAAAAACATGAACCCCAAACAAAAACACTTCATGAAAGTGTGCAAATTCAAGTGCCACTACTATTTTACTTCAATGTGCAAAATGATGGTTGAGTGCATCTTGTCATAAATGCCATAGCCCATGATAGTCAAATAACTTAATCTTGACTAAATCATGTTTTAAATTTCATTTTTATAGATAGAGAATAAATATCTGGCCAAACTGTTTAATCTTGGCATATCAATAGTTAGGTAGAGAAATAAAATGTGCTCATAAGCTTAAACTGAGCCATTGGAAGATAGAAGGTTAGAATTATATAGTTTTCTTTTCAAAAGAAAAAGGAGAGAAATGGTTTGCTAGCTTAAATGCACCTAATAAAGTGAAGAAAAAATGTTAGGGTAAGTAAAGGGTAAGTAGAAGAAAGGTTGTAGAAGTGCAAAGTGGATTGAAGCATAAGCACATTTATCAAGCTTAATCCTATGTTTCAGTGTGCAGGAGCAGTTATGAAAGTGAAAGGATGTTCACAAGCTAATTTAATTAACTTCCCCTCATTTCATTTCACCCCCCACTACATATTTACTAATTTCCCCATTATCCCATCATTTCTTAAGAAAATGCCCTTTTCCCTTCATTTTGACCCTTACCCCTTGGTTTCACACATTTCCTTGGAAAATTACCCTTCAAAGGTCATTTTCCTACACAAAACCCCTTTTCCCTAGTGTGAAACCCATTCCCCTTTTAAAAAATATTTTCCCCTTATTAATTTCCATATTTTATCTAAAAAACTCATAACCCCCCGCCCCTTGTCCTAAGTGTTGTTCCCCCCCGCATTATTTAATTAACTCTACCATTCATATATTTCTCGACAAAACACTTTTAACCCATAAAACGCCTTTATCCTAAGTTTTGTTTCCCACTCGCTTTATTTAATTAACTCCGCAAAATTCACATTTTCCTGATATAAACCCATTTAACCCACCACCCTTGGTGCAGTTAACAAATGCCACATTTTAAACCTTGGTCCCATTTTACTAAACTTGCTTATATTTAACCCGTCTTTATATCATTAATTAATTACAATTAAGTGTAATTAATCCCCCCAGGCCCTACAAATCTCCACCCTTGTTCCCTCCGTGCATTTCCACCACGTAACAATTGTTAGATCTTGCACCCCCAGATCTGATGGTGCACATCCATATTGTGTTGATTTCTTTTCTAAGCTTTACTCGCTCGAGAGCACGCGAGATTTGTGGTTTTTCTTTGGCCCCTTTCGGTTACATGGTAGCTTTGGGTTAACTCACGTGCTCTCATGGAAAAACCACCCGACTGCCAAAAGTAGTGCGATGAACCTTAATAACGCTTCCCTATGTAGACCAAAACTATCCATGATTCATTATGAAATTTCGCGCCAATTCTAGTCGTTACCCGTTAAAATGTTGAAGACCCTCATTTTCACTCTTTTCACTCGTTTTTCACTAGAAAGATGCCTAAGCCTTCCTATGCCACCCTAAGCCTCTATAACCAAATTTGACCTCTGATTACCTTCCGAACACGCTCCGGACTCCCTCCACAGACATCTCAGTTCCCTGAAGCCATTTTCACCTCTCTGCTAACCTGTGTGTTTTATTAACAATTGTTATATTTTGTAGGTAATTAACAAGGCTAGGATATTGGACAAACAAGTTTTGATACTAGTCACAAAACTTGTTTGATTTGGATTCTCAAGAAATGTATTCAAAGGCTTCATTGAGCAAGAGTTTTGTGTACAAAGATAAAATCAAGTTTAATATAGCAGCAGAGCAGAAAGAAACAATTTACACAGTAAATGTTAAAACAGAGATGAAATCATTTTCACCAGCACATTAAAATATTCTTACAAACTACTCTCCAAGATGTATTCTACATGTGTCTTTCAGTAAAAATCATTTTTACTAAAAACACAAAAGCATGAAAGAGTGAGTAAGATTTATAGTAAAAAGGTAAAAATAAAAGCAGGTGATAGAGCATACAGTTAAAAGACTAAACAGAGGAGGTAGATGAAAGTGTATTAGATGAAAGATCATAAGTAAATATGACATCTGGCATGAAGACCAAACAACAAAGCAGATTAAAGGGAAAAAGATCAAAGATTAAAATCCAGCAGAACCTAAATAATAGGGACAATTTTCAGTCAGTTGAAAGGTGTCACTACCTTTTAGCATCTAGATATTTTATTCCTATAATAAATCCTAGTCAGTTGATAGGATATTTTGTAATAATTTTTGTATAAATACTTCATAATTTGAAGTATTGAGTGTGGTGTGTGGATTTCTGAATATTGTTATAGCTGACTGATCTACTACCTAAGGGTTATTGTACCAATTTCCAATTAATATATAGGTTAAGTTATAAAGAAACTTCTTTACAGGATTCATGTGTTGAGCTATCTCAATGAAGTACAAATTTCATCTTTTTTATGTTCTTTTTCTAAGTGTTTCATAAACCTAAATGTTATTCAAATTTGAATGAATTGAACTGGAAATATAACTCAGAACTTGTTTAAGTACACTATGTTTTGCACATTTGATCATTTATATTTTTCTTCTGATATCTGGATTTGAGAACCCTTAATTGCTCTCCCATCCCGGTTGAACTCTTGCATTTCTCTTCATAATCCAGTTTAAGGAATCCTTAACTGCCCCTTAATCCTGATTGGAAATCATTTCACCATCTAGCCTTTGAGATTTGATATTGCTCACCTATCTTGCCCTATAACATTTTCTTTATGGTTTGTTGTTGTTCTGTTTTCAAAGCCTGATTGACTTCATAGCCCAATGGAAAATAGACATTCATCTATTCATCTAAGTAATTGATCCCACCACCCAAATTCAAATCAAAACCCAAGCACAATCATAACTATCCTAAAATCAAATAGCTAAAACGAAGTCAAATCATAAAGAGAGAGCCCTCTCT
>APFE031159971.1:6541-16564 GCA_000404065.3 Pinus taeda
AATAAAATAATAATATTTTGAGAATTTCAATTTTTTAATGCATTAAAAATTCGACGAATGAGATTAAGAGATGTCTTGATCCTCATCGACGGTCGAGATCGTTTTGACATGGATCACTCAAACTAGCCGTTGGGATTTTTTCCTTTAAATAGGGTGCTAGGGGTCATTTGAAAGATATTGGATCTGAGTTTTGGCTAAAGAAGCTCTCTTGTAAATATTTTCTGGTGCTAATAAAGAATACTTTGGGGTCAAAATCTTGTTGGTGTTACTCTCTTGAAGTGTTGTGAGCCATTTCATTTATGCATATTTTATTTTTTCAGCCATTAATAACAGCTTAATGAAGAGTATTGTTGAACATAGGTATCTTGTTCACATGCTAGGGTTTGAGTAGTATTAGGGTTTCTGATGTAATGGCAGGTATCTCCATTGATTTTGAGATCTAGTACTGCTTTTTCTCTCTTATTTGACAGTTGAAATGAGCTGTGCAGGAAACCCTTGAGGATCAGTGGGTGTTTGGGGAAGTTCTAGGCTGAACCAGCCAACTCCCATAAGCACTTTTTGCAGAGCCCAGCTAGTTTTGATCCTGGGTTAATCATTTAGTTTGTTTTATTATTTGCATGAGAGATTTCTAAAGCATTTCGTTAGCAATCTGAAGTATCCGAAAATATTTTGATGATAACTAACAAACCTGGCTTTGTAGAGCTATAATTACAAATTTTTTGATCGATTTGCAAGGTTTTTTACATATATCTTCCGGTTGTATTTTCTATCTACAGGTTGCAGGTCTGAGGCAAAATTTTTGTGGAAAAATTAAGTTTGCAGGGTCACTGTTTCACTGCCCTAGGGTTTGTCAGATCTGGAAAATTCTTTCACATCAGTTTCAGTTTTTATTTTACTCGGGGCTTCAATTTTATTCTCAGAGCCTGCATTCTCCATACAGCCTCAAGGCATCCAGTTTCTCTCTGCTCCATATGCAGAGTTTTGCTCTTTCCATACCTGCACCAATCTCCACATTCAGCTCTTTCTCCTCACGTCAAACCTGAAAATACACAGTTAAAAAAATAAAAAATAAAAAAACGTTTTTTTTATTTGCCTGTCCATGCATTATTATACTGGGTTTCCCTTTGTGCAACAACGCACCTCCAGCATTTGCAAACATCCACTAAAGTCTTCTCCTGCAAGCTGTGTCTCCATATCTGCATTTCCTTCACGTGTTTTCCATCTCCGCAGTCCCGAACGCACTGAACACTCAGCAATTTTTTAATTTATGAACAAGGCAGCATAGTTAAGTTCGTATTTGGAATACGTATGGTGTGTGGTGGCTTAAGTCCTTCAAATCTGCGTTGGTATTTCTCTACTCCCGTCCGCAACCTTCCCTCCAACGCTGTGCAGCTCCAGCCTCCCTCCCAGCCTTTTAAACCTGCGTGCAAACCTACACAAAAACATAACCACGTTCGATTTTTTTTCTGTGCATCGTTCAGTCGTCCGTTGCACTTGCACACAGCAAAAAACGACCTCAGCATTGTACACGGGCCAGACACAATACCATTTCGAATTTTTGTGGGTATCAGGTGCGTGTTTCTCCGCCTGCAAGCAAGCACAAAAGAAACGCATTTCACTCCTCAATCCGTTACGCGTGATCTTGTTTCGGGCCAGGTAAGATAGTCGGTTTTCTAAAATCGCACGTCTGTTCATTTTCTTTAGGGCGTAAAAGCTCTAGCATATGGCTCGTTCTTTTCATGCGTAAGTTTATAAACAAAAATCGATTTTCTTATTTAGTTCATGCGTTTATCATAGGTAAAATTGGTTTTTAGGGTTTGGTGAGTCACTTTTTTTTTATTTGATTTCGTTTTAGTTTGATTTCAACATATGTTATGTTAATATAGTTTAGCTTTAACGTTATTTTTAAGTTTGATTTTTTTTTTTTAAATAATAAAAATCCATAAAAAAATTCTTAGGGTTTTAGTT
Organism: Pinus taeda; assembly: GCA_000404065.3. NCBI lineage: Eukaryota > Viridiplantae > Streptophyta > Pinopsida > Pinales > Pinaceae > Pinus > Pinus taeda. The sequence goes on from APFE031159971.1 coordinate 8,510, forward strand.
TAGGTTTTTTGATTTTTAGATTTTCATTTCTTTTAAGTTTAATTTAGTTTTAGATTTTTTTTTAATTTTAGGCTTTATTTTCAAAAAATTTAACAAATAATAACAAAAAAAAAAAAATAGAACTTTAGATTAGACTTTTTTTTAATTTTTTTAGTTTAAATTTTTGCTTTAAAATTTTGTCAGAAAAGCATAAAAAATATCGTGGAAATTTTTTGCCAGTTGAAGTCTTAGCCTGGAATTTTTATCGCAATCTATTTTTCTTGCTAAGGCTAAAATTTTGGGATTAATGTTGATTTGGCGTCCTTGAAATAATGATATCTGGTTAATGTTCGAATTCGCATTGTTGTATCTTTCAAAGCTATTTGCCAGATCATTGTTAAAAGCATTGTGAATTTACTGATATCTTGCATTTTTCGAAGTTATTTGATGTTAAATGATTGTTGTGCACAGTTTACATTTCTGCAACATCTGTTAAGTGATCGTTTTGACACCAAACCCATAAGGCACTGGTCCATTAAATTAATAAAATCAATTAAGTGCCCGTTTCCTTTCGTGTCTCCCAAACCAACTGGTTCACAATTGGTCGTCCATTTCCCTACAGGGTCTACCCCCCTTAACCGCGGGAGACAGGCTTAAACGGAGAGATCGGGGATCAGAGTGACAGCCCCCGATCAGAGCGTTGTCGTGACAATCTGTGCGACGACAGATTCATACCTGGAATTTCTTGCCCTTTTGAATGGTTGTCCTCTTCCTTGATTTCCGGCACTTCTCTTGCCTTTGCTATTAGACCTGCCATTCCTTTAATTGCCATGAAAGGGATTCTGATCATTGTCTCGGTGTGAGTCCCTTCTATCAGGGTACTCCCTTGCGTAGTGACCTGCTTTATGGCAAATATAACATCATCCTTTCTTTCCACCCTTAGGTCCGGCATTTCCTTTGAATTTAGCCCCGAAATTATTTCTTTTCTTAGCATGAGAAGAAAAGGCAGCGGGAGGACCTTTAGGTATGGGCATTTCTTGCTCTTCCATCCTTGTTTCTTCTTGAATGCATCCTGCCATTAATTCCTCGAATCCAGGAATTACGTTATTGTTGAGAAGAGTTGTCCTGAACACGTACCATTCAGATGGTAATCCTCCAAGAGTTGTGAGTGCCATTTCCCTATCAGGAATTATTTCCCCAATAGATAGGAGATCATTATTGATCTCGGTGATCCTTAAGAAATATGCTTGCATACTTTCATCTTTGCCTTTCTTAATTTCCTTCAGCTTATTTCTAAGGAACAAAACTTGATTTGCATCATTAACTTTAAATAAACTCACCATTCTATCATAGATTTCCTTGGAGGTGTTCAGGTCAGAGATGTAGGCCACCAAATGTTTGTCGATAGAGTCCTAGATGATCTTCTTAGCTTTTACTTCCCCCTTGGTCCATTTGTTCCTAGCTACAGCAGATGCATTTGATGGAGGTTCAACAATTCTGCCTCTCACATGGTCCAACACTTCCTATTCTTCTAATGTTACATCAAGAGACATCTTCCATCCGTGGTAGTTAGACTTCTCTCGAAGTTTGTCTTCAGCAGGGAAGTGTTTTGAGGACCCCATGGTTTCTTTGGATAGCCTTGCCAATCTTCTCTTCGATGATTGCTCTTGCTCTTGCTTGGGCTTTGTCTTCACCTCAGCTCTGATACCATGTTAAGATTAGGTATGTTCTATGCTAAGAGTCGTTTACTTATTTTTCTTATTATAATCCACAGATTAGCAATCACATGTACATTAAGTAAAGTGCAGATAGAACATTAAACGATCGACAGAAAACAAGCCAAGACAAGAGAACAAGATGTGGCGGCTAGCCAGGGACAAACCCCAATATGGGGAAACCCTTTGATCAAATCTTCTTTTATCTCAATAATTCAGCAGAGAGAAATAGTACAAAAATCTGATTTACATCAGCGTAAGCAAACCCTAGATCAGCCCTAAACTAGGGCAATCGATATTTGTCAAACCGGTGGTCGAATCACCTTGATTTCTTCACCAAAAAAAGTGACCTTCCAATGAGAGTCAGTTTCACCTACTGCACAGTCCAGAGAGAGAATGATGGTCAACGCTGGTCAAAGTTCCAATCTGCAGTTGCAGCTCTAAAATCTACATCCTTCCTTCCACACGTGTGAGAGAAGAGTCTTTTCTGCATAGGAGAGAGATGTGGTGTGATGAGAAGTGAAGTGTACAAATGAGGAGGAGACATCCTGTATTTATATGCAAACGTTGGTGATGAATAGATGCATCTGTTGGGCTTCTGAGCCTACATAAGTTGTTGGCTGACTTTGACAATTAGTCCATAATCAATATAAATTCATATCTCCATAAATACTTATTGAAATCAGATGACACCTCTCGACGAGAGGAATCTAGATAAAATATTATCAGCCATGAATAAAGTGATCCTCATGGAGTTTGGCCCTAGTTGCCAATTTTAACAACAAGTAAATGTCATGTAAGGAAAACAATGTTGTCTTATTCAATTTTCCAACACCATGCTCATCCAATAGGAATTGCATCATGGCTTTCTAGACACCAAAATTAGAGGCTTCGTCAAGTCTGTCTTGATCTCTTAGTCATGTTGTGGCCACCTCTGCGAAACTCAAATAAACTAGAAAACTATATGCTGGGAATCGCATTCTCCTTCTAGCAGCCTACCTTAGCCTTACTCCAGCACTCGCACTCCCAACTGGAAATGCGCAAATCTGCTCCTGCACTTGCCTCCGATGTCCTTCACGAAATTCGCATTGCTTACTACTCCTCTCTACCTTCTTGATGTCCTTCTCTGGTATTGGCACACGCACTACTAACCCTAAAATTCGCACTAGTTGGAATGGAAACCCTGCTAAGGCCTTCTACTGCTAGAAATTATGGCCTCCTTTCCTCAGGAAAACTGGAAACCCTCTGAAAAATTTTACTAGAAATACCCTCTGTGTGTGTTTTCCTCTTCCTTCCCGTGTTGATCTGCCACTGCAAAACCCTTGCTACAAAACTACATTGCTAGATCTACTATGTGATTCAACTGATTTGCTCACCGGAAACCCTTTTTCGGCAATTCCACTACCTACTGCTACAGATTTGAGGCAAAATCGAACCTTTCCTCCTCCTGAATTGGAAATCGATTTTTTGCGTCTCTGCCACTCGCACTACCTAGATGGCCTACACAGATCTGGAAACTAATGCTTCAGATCCCCCCTGGAACTGCACAATCTCGCTTCCTTCGCTTTTGAGCCTCTAATCTGATCTTCAATGCTATGATACCATGTGAAAAAATCCTTTGAATTGCAGAAACTGGAAATTATTCTCCTAACTTTAACAGTTTATTTGTCTTCTGTAATTATTATTACGGCAAAGAGCGAATAATCCACACTGCAATTCTTCACAAATAAACTTATGCTGCAGAAATAAAAACAGGAACTGAGAAAAAGATGCACACACACACAAAATAATAACACCGTTCTTTTTGGACAATTTTCCCCGGAAAAACCCTGAAGGAAAACTGGTGTAGCAGATGAGGGTTTTATTATTATGCCACAATTTGAGAGAATAATTATAACCGGTTGCCCAATTGACAAACATCCAGCAATATACTGGCAAAATATGTTAGAGACATTGTCTCTCTCTACAATCACACTAGCCTCTCTCTCCATCCACTTGCATCTCCGCCAAACTATTCGCACCTCTACCCAAAATTCGCACTAGTGGCTCGGGATAAACTCGCATAGCCCCTAGAACCGTTCTAGGTGAGTTGTATTGCCCCCCTCTACTTCTGGAAATGACACACTGCCTTTGAGATACTGATCCGACCTCCGGAAACTAAAACGAACCTCTTCCGGCAACTCGCACTGGGGTTTTTGGCTAACTCACATTGCATAAATCGACCTCTTCTGCAGACAATTTGGCATCCTCATTTCTTGCCTCCATGACACTGGAAAACTGAGGAAAATCTCCTCCAAATCTCTGCTCCCAAATCTATGTTGCTTCCTCTCTCTGATGCTCATCCTTAACTCGAACCGCGCCCTCACTGAAAACAACGAACTAGAGAATTCGAACTGCCTTGCTCACAAATTATAAATTGTGTCTTCTCCAAGCCCCTTCGACTTGCTCTTACAATCTCTCGCTAGAGCATCAACGGCCAAGATCTAATCGTGATCGATGGCTCAGATCATCTTAGACTCTGCCAAATCACTTTTCCAGAAGTCTCTAGAGCAAAATCAGTTTCCTCAATTAATACCCATTAATTAATCAATTTTCCTAAGTTAGACTTAGGAACTTTTTAATTATTGATCAATTAATTTGATTGAAAGGTTTCCTCAATTAATACCCATTAATTAATCAATTTTCCTAAGTTAGACTTAGGAACTTTTTAATTATTGATCAATTAATTTGATTGAAAGGTTTCTAAGTGTTTTCTCTCGAAACCTTTTTTGAATTTGGAGTCCTTGTGTTCCTTAGCCTCTCTAACACCTTAAAGACTAGAACACATGTCTAATGCTACCATATCCATCAAAAACTAACATTATAGTGTAGTATATATCTATGTTTAGGGCCATTGGTCTGTACACAAGTTCTGTGTACGACCTAAATTTCAATGAGGTCGGTATTTGTCTCAAGAGTGAACCAAAGTGCAGGATTAGACAGAGAAGCGGGTTGTTGTACTGTGTGGAAAGGAGGGCTAGCATGGAGCAGAATCAAGGAAATGTAAGTGCCGAAGTGGAGCAAGAAGTATGTCCTACAGGGAGGGATAGGACAATTGTTTGGTTGCCCTACTACAGTCATCTTATAAGGAGTCAAGAGGTTGTGTGTGGGTTGATCCAAGAAGCCCCAAGTACACTAGTTTATGTGCCAAATTAGTGCGTGGGTTGGTTTTTGTAGACCTATGATCAGCAAACTCATGTGGAAAGTTGTTGAAGTGAGGGCTGCTATTTGAGTGCCCTAGTCCAGCAAATAAGAAGTTGCCTTATCACTGTTAAGAGGGAGATCTTGTAAACCCTAGTTCTATCATCTTTGGAGGAGTAAAGAGATAGTGTGAGGGAAGTTTTTAGCATGCCCTGTTGACCACTGAAGTATACTTGAAGAATTGAAGAATCCATGCCCAAGGATATGTCAGAGGATTCATGTACCATCAGAGTTCAAAGATCACCGGAGCTTCTAAGCTTTATCTTCTTCTTCTCATTCATTTTCTATATTGTACTCAGATTCCACAAGCCCTATGGGGATGTTGTAAAGTGATGCCAGTCTGATGAATCGAGTCATGTAACAGGCCTAGGTAACTTGGGACATTGTCATCAAGTGAGTTTACTCCGGGAAGTTTTTTTTACTTGGTTAATTATTGGTACTTTTTAGCACTTAATAATTAACTGAGTTTTTTCTTCCAAGCTATAACCCTAAAGTCGTAGTGCGACTAGATGGCAAGGCCTTGGGTGAGTCTTAGTGTCTAGAGTCATTGTATATTACCATACTAGATTACTCAAAAAAATTTGAGGAATTTGATTAAGTCTAGGGATCAGTTTTTTAATTTTTTAAATTTCTCGCAGGACAGAAATTTTAATAAATTATGAATATAAATTGTAATAAGTGATGTCTAGAGAATTTGTATGGAGTATGTGTGCTCAAAATTACACCTCTACTCCTCAAATTTCTACTAAGACACACTTCGAGGGGTAAAAAAATAAGTTATGGACCCTCAAAACCCACTTTTCCTAAATCTATGGGAAAATGTGGCAATAAATTGAGCCAGCAATTAAATAAATTGGAGATAATAAATGTCCACACATGACAAAATGATGTGGAAATGAGGTGGAAATGTTTCAATAAGTCAAAGTCACATTAGCAAGTGATGTGGACTGCACCTAAGCCACAAATCAAGGGAATCAATTTTGTTGTGGAGTTGACCACGAGTTCTCTAGGCAAATCGCATTTTTTGAGGAGGTCGAGTTAAGGAGGATGACTCACCATTTTGGTGGGCTTTGACTTGAGTTACACTAAAGATGAGTGGAGAGTGGTCTCCCACCTCCACTTGTCCCTCCTCTCATACTTTGATCTCCCTCTTCTTGGAATGCGTGGAGCCTACTTGGAATATGTGGAGCCTCTTGAGGATATTGCTTTGGGATTGCCACCATTCCACATGTCATATAGTGTCTTCATTGGGATTTGCTCCCATCTCTTTTAAACGAGCTTTGGGCTCTCTCTTTGTATCTTTGGAATGAGCTATTGAACTTAAGGAATCTTTGTTGGATTGTGTATTCATTTTCATATAATAAAAAGACTTTGGAATACTATTGATGGTGTTCTCCTTCTTGTAGCGATGTTGTTTTGATTTATGTGCTTTACTTTCTATATGCAATTCGGATTATGTTAGCTATCATCTTGCCATTTGTTTTGGATTAACATATGCAAGCTATCTTGTGTTTATTTTTTATTAGAGAAGTACTCTAGGAGTGAGGAGAACTAAATGATTCTAGGAGGAATCTCTAGTCTTCTCATCCATTGTACTCTCTAATTCCTTCATTAGTGCTAATATCTATTTCCAAGGTGTGTAGAAATTTTGTTATTTGTTGAGGGATTGATTGGGCATGGAAGAACTCTCCAATAGACTAACTCACTCTCAAGCTCAAGGATTGAAGGACCCAATCGGTTTGCCTCAAGAATATCATCAAACGAAGTTGAAAGGGGGAGTTTCCTTTCCTCTAGTCTATACTAAGATCACATAAGATTAAATTCAATATATTTCTTGATCAATATCTTGTGCTTTCAAGGATTTTATTTGCTATCTAGAACATGGTTTTAACTAGACAAGTATGGAGTTCTACTTGCATATCTTGATCTAGTTCTTGTACACTAATTGTAGATTATCATTTCCTTCTTTTTATGCCCTTTCAAATTCATTTTTTGGATCTGTTTTGCAGCCCATTTGAGCAGATTTACAAACTCATTTTGGTGGCAAGTTTGAAGGAGCCCTTGAAAACTACTAATATATTTCTTGCAAAACCTTTAGCATTTATTTGGCAGCCTTTTGAGGGGGTCGTGGTCACTTTTTGGGGCAAATTTGGACAAGATCTTGAGCTAATATCAAGGCTTCCTCTTTCCTTGACAAGGTCGTGGGCTTTAGGAAGCTCTTCCTCCCTTCTTCAAGCATCATTTTCCACTTTTTCAAGGCTGATTTGACTGCTGTAAATTAGTCCCTTGTATTTTTCAGATTTTGGCAAGGCATCTCTTGTAATTTTCACTTGTTAAGGAAGAGAATTAGCCCTTGAAAGTGGCACGTTGTAAAAGATTTCCTTGTTTTCCTTGGGAAGTCTTCTCAAAAGGGCTTTTTCTTTTCTCTTGTAACCAATCACTAATAAAAGGATTAACTTTCTTGTAAGGGAGCTTGGGGTTTTTCCCATGGTATCCCTTCTCCCCATTTGGAGGGAGGATTTTTGTTTGTGGGTGGACTAATCATCTTAGTTTAGTTTCTCTAGTTTCTTTGTTAATTTCATTTGTTAAGCTCACTCATGCATGATTAGTTTTCTAACATAACAATCATATCCATTTTCGTTTTAGCATAAATTTGATATTGGTTTATGTTTGCTACTTCAATTTCTTGAATACTTGCATTGGGAAATCTATTACAACACATGCAAATTTTCTTTTGCTGCAAGCAAGTATTTTACATTTAATTGGCAAACTTAAACTAGTTTAATTTATCCATCCATTTTGGTCTCACAAGTCTCTTGAGCATGTTGTTTTATCATTGTCAATTCAATGTGGCATCCTGGTTATTATTGAGCATTCTTGTGTCATTTCATTGAAGCAATTTGGCATTGGTTTTATTTCTTGCAAAGGAATTTGGAACTTGTAGAGCTACATTGGGTCAATTGTTCCACTTTCATGTCCATTTGAAGATATTGGTATTGTCTACTTAAGCATTGTCCACTAAGTTGCACGAAACGGGGAAACAGGTACGAGTTTCCGAAACGGGAAGCGATACGAAACGCGACCTCCCCAAATTTTGGAAACGAGGAAACGCGAATATATA
>APFE031159971.1:17362-50667 GCA_000404065.3 Pinus taeda
CCATACCCTAGTACATGATAAAATCCAACGGAAACATTGCAATCCCTCCAATCCTAAAATCCTGAAAAACAAATAAGTCTGCTGGATTTTGAGTGAGATCTAAAATTCTACTTTCTCCATATGAAATCCAATGAGGGCGAAACCACTCTCAAACATCCTGAGTCATTTCCTGGTAATGTTAAAAATTTAAGTAAAAGGATGAAAATAAAAAATAAAAGAGAATATCACTTTTACTTTAAGAATTTAACATTACCATGAACTGCATATCAACACTAGGGCAAAAATTCACTTTTATAACTTTAGACATGCATCTAGAAGTAACAAGAAGTCACTGACATACCCTAAAAGAAAATTAAAAAACAAATTAAAAAATTAAAAAAAACACAAGTTAATGAGGAAACGTGGGTTGTACGACCCTGAAACGCGTTTCCGGCCATACTGGCCACGTTTCCGTTTCGGGAAACGTGGCAGTACGGCCGGAAATGCGTTTCAGGACCGTAGCAAACGCGTTTCCGCGTTTCGTACCCGTTTCCGTACGGAAACAGACCTCTATACCACGTTTCCTGCAACATAGATTGTCCATTATACTCAAGCACCAATACTTTTTTGGAAGCAACAACATTCACTCAAGCATCTCACTTTGGCACATTTTTTAATGCTAATTTGCATCTCTAAAATTAACCTCCAACTTAAGTTGGTTGCATGAATGAATGAATGAAAGGATTTTAATGGCTTCTGCAAGACCAAGTGGTCTAAGGGACCTAGGACTCCAGCCCATCACAACTTCACACTTTTCTCTAAGTCTACTCTCTTGTCATTAATCTTGACCAAGAAGTTTGCAGTTTTGATAAGCCTCGCTTCCTCGAACAACTTGTTCAAACAATCCACCTTCAGAATGCTTTTAAATTGATTACGAATATCTTCATAAGCCGGACAATCCATGATGTAGCACCATTCTGTTTCAACCTCTCCTTTCCTACAAAAGATGCAGATTCTTTCTTCCCACTCTTCTTTTGGAATTGTCCATCTACATGTTTCACATCTGAGATGATTGGACCCGATCCTCAACTGTGCTATTAATAATCTAGCCTTTCCCTTGATTTTGGCACCCATATATATCTTCTCATCATGAGACCATGTCGGGTTGAAATCTTTGAGATATAGAGATTTCTTTTGACCAATCTATTTTTCCCACATGGTAGTCCTGAATTTTTCAAGCACCCATTTTTTAACTTCCTCTTTAGAGTTAGGACAATCCTGCCACTTAATGCCCCACTTACCCAACCACTTGTCATTTTGTTTCCCCCAAGTTTTCTTCCTCTTCGTTAACTCCTCTGCAACAACTATTTTAGGCCAGCAATGCTCATCCATGCCTTCAACCTTTTTAAGTAACTTAACAAGCGAAAAACTACCTCAGCCACCATCAAAAATAAACCAACCTCAACTAGCAAGATCTCATAAGGAACCGTATAGACATTAGGGACCCTCCATCCCTATTGACTCCTCACTGTGAGATCCAGATTTCGGGTGAGGGTGAGGTCTAGGGGCAAGAGTTAAATTGAAACTTGCTTTAGGATGCTATTAATAAAATAAACCAAGAGCACCTTCACATCACAACTTTACCTTGCAATACATTCCCATGCATAAGTTATCTTAAGTTTATTGAATCTTATTTGCAAGCATCATCCTTCTTTCAAGTAGCATTTTATTTATTTGCAAGTATTATGGATCTTTTCATTTGCAATCTTTACTTTACTTGCAATTTCGCTATATCAGGTACTTGTTACTATGGTGGTTGTTTAGCTCATGATTATTTAACGTCATTATCTTGTGTTACTTGAGCACTCTCTTTACAAGTACTATTTCCTTTATAATTGCAAGTGATGTTTATATGTTTATCTGTGAAAAATTGCTACAATAATTGATTTATTTCTCCTACTTATATATGATAAGTTATTTACCAATACTTCAGTAAATACCAAAATAAATTCAGTTGCAGACTTCACAGACTAGAACTGAAAATTAAACGGCAAGAGAAACATCAGCATATGAACAATCACATTGACACGCTTGTTTTTGGACAATCGTCCTCGGAAAAAACCAATGTGGGAAAACCAGTGCCGCAGATCTAAGGATTCTTATTATTGGCAGTAAATATCTAAATACAATTTGGATGCCCTAGAGAAAGATGGCAATCCACTCAGAGAAGATCACCGAGAATTCTCCCACACTGATTATGAAGGTTTTGCTATGTTCCCAGCCCACTACACAATCCCTGCGTGAGCCTACATAGGCTCTACATGATTTCTGTGTGGAGGGTCCCTCTAACTACCTCAACCTGAACTATTGTTGCTTCTACCGCTAAGAAATCAAAATTTCTCCTGCCGATCAACTACTGTGATTCCCGGCACTGAACTCTGCTCATCCCCAACACTTCTGCCTCAACCTTCTCCAGATTCTACGCTGACCTTTAATCTCCTTCAGCTGCTAAGTTGTCCATTCTTGGACCAACGCTGGCTCTATTATCCTTCTCCATGTGTTCACTAAAACTAGAAATCACTTCCTTCCAATGTTGCCTCTGATCCTCACTGCTTGATCACTGGTTCAAATTCCTTAGCAAACCCTGCCCTAGGAAAATCGAACTGATCGATCAACTCTCTGTGTATATTCAAGTGAACCCCAAGCCTCCATCTTATACTTTTCCTGTTGAGCTTTCAACAGCTGAGATTAAGTCTCTAATCAATGGCTAAGATTAAAACATGACTTGATCCACCTTCTAGATCATTCTCACCCATATTTTGATTAATACCCATTAATATTTCAATTTCCCTACGTTTAGATTTAGGAACTCCATTAAAAATATTAATTATTTTAATTAAATACAATCCGGGTGGAATTTCAACAAACGGTTTCTGGGTTCTTTAGAACTCATGTGCCTTAGCCTCTCCACCAATTTTCAAGGCTAGAGCACTTCCAATGCTACCAAAAACTAACATTATATTGGTCTAACATTTGCTTTGCAAGATTATTCATCATTGTATCTTGAATCTCATTTTGAGCAAGCACTTGTCATTTCCTGTGAAGCACTGGTCTATACTTTGAATATATCATTGAATATTGCTTATATACTAATGTGCTTATTTACATCTTGGAATTGAGTCATCTTTGATCAATAACTCCTTCTAACCTTAGTCTCCTAGAACCTCCCATTTCCTTCACTAACCTTCTTTAGGGACCACCCCCTTTAGCTTAACTAGGAGAGAGCTTTAACGGAGAGAGTTGAGATTAGGTGACAGCCCCATCTCTTAGTTTGCCACTAAGATCACATCTTGTGGGGTTGAAGATTTTTTCCACACTAACCTAGGTGTGTAAGCGAGGTGGCAACATGCCCTAAGAACTAATCTTGGAGCAGCAAAGAAGTCAGTCAAGAGGGTTGTTGGTCATACCCTAGTTCAATGAGTTCAAGTGGGCATCTCATTGATAAGAGGGTAGAAGTTGAAGACCCTAAGAGTAGGCTATCTTGAAGGAGCAAGAGGGGCAGTTTGGAGGCCTATGTTCAGTCATTCTAGGAGCAACTAGAAGGTTGATAGTGGCAGATTGGTCAACTGAAGATGCAAGCATTCTGAAGTTGCAGAAGTACTCGTAAGCAGCGGAAAAGGTGGCAAAGGACCTACCAAAAGTGTTCAAGGTACATGGACTAAAAGGGTTGAGTTGAGCACTCCTTCAACAAGTAAGTCAAGTGTATCTTGTTCAAGGGTAGATTGGTGATCATAAGTTGTTGATCTCAAGCCCTAGTTGTTCTTGTATTAGGGCTAATTGTAAGGGTCGTGATCCTTGGTACAGGAGCCCTATGTTTGTTGTATTAAAGTTTGTAACAAGAAGTTTTGGGTTAAAAATTGTTGTGTACTACATTGATTCATTGTTGTATGTCTTTCCGTTGTGCAAACTGCTTGAATTGTGGCATTTTAGTGTGTTTGTGATTGTGCCTTAAGACATAAACCTAATTTTGAAGTGTCGAGGAATAACCAACAACACCGATGACTAACATCATTGAGGAGGCAGCAGATTAGGACGTTTGGAGGAAAGGCATGGTGAAGGATGATGCATGGGACATTCTAGTAGGACCAAAGGGAAATCTAGTTCCAAGTGGCTCTTCAAAAATTACCTTCAACGCTAAGAGGGAGCATTGATAATAGTAGCATTAGGTAGGTACTTCCGAACAAGTCTAAGTGTCTAAACGTGTGGAAGTTGTCCATAGGACTCTTAACCTTAGCAAATTACTTTAATTAAAGGAATTATTAAAGTAATTAAGCTTTATAAGAGAAAGTGAGTTAACCTAATGAAATGCAAAGGTTATGTGCATTGGTGAATTAGATGAATCTCAATTGTTGATCTCAAGTGATGTTGAGATCTAATCTCAACCGTAAATCACTTCAGATATTAGGGCTGTAGATTTGGTCAATAACTCAAACTTACAAAAGGAATGGTGGGCTAAGGGAGAATACACATCAAGTGAGCACAAGCTAGTGAGATAGTGAGATCTTGGCAATTGGGTAGTTAAGGACATCTATCCAAGTGTGCCAAGACTAAGGAAGAGTGCAAAGAGAAGCAAGGAAGGACCCATATCAACAAGCAAGATCAAAGGACAGCTTTTGGAGGTTTTGATTAGTTAAAAAATTTCCAGGTTTTGTTGTATTTGTATTTTTCCTCAAAGACCCATTTTCCCAAGATAGGTGCCCTTGTATGCTGAAGATTATTATTAATGAAACAACAGATTTGAAGGGCAAAAATTTATGTGTGCATGTGTATGAGATTGGTTAATTTTCGCTTCCATTGTCTTATTTTTATTTACATTTTAAAATCTCAAAAGTGCTTTTTAATCTGTAGATATACGATTCTGCAATAAATTAATTTGTAGCAAGATATTAACTACGTTAATGAATTTCCAGTGGCTGGGATTAAGGAAATTAACATAGCCTTCCAACCATTTTTCAAAAAAACAATTACAGTTCCCCAACCTTTCAAATTTTGTTAAGTTCAATCAATTTTGTTTTTTTCCAAATTGCCTAATGGCATCTCATGACTGATGAGCGGGTTCATATGTTAACACCCTAGGTGTCGACGTAGTTTACCACATAGGCGTCCACCTACTCTATCACAAGGCATCTTTGTATTCTTCTATGTGGAGATTTGATCTGAAATTGACCTCTCAATGGATCTTCCAAAAACTTGATTCAGAAACAAATGAATCAAACACAATCACACAAGATAAGATAAAAGACTCTAATATTCACTTGTATTATCATGAGGCTTGATGGCCTTTTAAAGAGATCACAAATACATATTTTAGAACTTGCCTCCTTTGTTGTGAGTTGTCAAATAGGAAAAAGCTAAATACATTATTTAGATATTGCCTTTCTTGATATAAGTTGCACAGGACTTAATGGTTCCTTCCTCATTAGATGTTACTATTATGAGCCAAGCAGCTTGGCTGCCTAATTCCTCCCAGTTTAAATAGAAAGCACCCCTTGCTTTCCACCTCCCAGTTTAAACGAAAAGCATCCCTTGTTTTCCACTCCAGGTTTAAGTGTGAAGCCATGGCTGAAATGATTTTGGATACTAGAGCTGATTTGATGTGATGTTGACTGTTAATGAAGTAGTAGATAGCTAAATAGCTTGGGGTGGGAGGGAAAATCTCCAAATGAACCCAAGCCGAATGTTGCTATGTTAATTGTTGATGAAGTAGCAAGTGCCTACATAGCTTGGGGTGAGAGGTCACATCTCCAAAGGAACCCAAGCCGCATGTTGCTATGTTAAATGTGAAGCAAGTGCCTACTAAAGCGGGGTGGGAGGGCACATCTCCAAAGGGAACCCACTCTGAATGTTGCTCCTAATATAAAAACTCATGGATTCTGAGTGGGGTACGGAACTAGGCCACACCAGAGATATACCTAAACTAATTTGTTCCAGACTTTAACAAGAGTGGCCATGGGTGTTGTAGATGGTGTGATGAGACTAAAAATGTGTGAAAGGAAGAATAAGACATGGGGAAAGAATATGTGTGAGGGCAGCAAACTTTGAACAGAAAATGCAGCATGGAAAATGTGACAGCCACATGAAAATAGAAGCATTAAATAAACGAGCATTTAAAAAAAAAATAGATCAGACATCAAGGAGTGACTTGCTCTAATACCAACAAGATTGGCCTATTTTGTGCTCTACATGACCAAATGGAGGCAAAAGCGCAAAGTGTGGAGGTATCCTTCCCTCCAACTCCTCCAATCCTAAGCATGGTCCATGGCTCCGCATTCCCCCTTAGTGTATGTAAAATGGTGAGCGAAAAGTGTGAACTCCACAGTCCCTCATTCCCATTCCCTTTCTCCACAGACAAACCTCTATGTGACTATTTTTTTTTTTTACTGAAACGGGTATATTTTATTATAGGGGGTTTGGTTGGGCCGGAGCCTAAACAACCAACATTACACAGCATTTCCATACATCTTAATTCGGCTTGATCTACTCTTTAACTTGAATTAAGGAATGCATGATAAGATAGGGCTATTGTCGTTAATATTGAGATCTCCCGGTGCTAGGAGGCATCCTTTGTTTTCCATTACGTCCGCTTCACTATTCGAGCTTCTGAGAATGTGGAAAATTTTGAACTGGTCCTTCGAGTTGATCTTCTTGATGAGAATTTCTGAATCTCCGAACGCTTGACATTCTTTAATGCCTCTATCACGGACAATTTGGCAGGCTTTTGTGATTCCAAGAAGTTCTGCCTGGTTGTTTGTACGAGGACCAAGCCCCCAACAGAAGCAGTGTTTTCTAGAGTTGTCCGAGGAGTAGATGACTCCACTAGCCCCCGCAGCCCCAGGGTTACCCTTGGAGGCGCCGTCAAAGAAGATAGTAGTTTTATTTTGGGACCTCCACCATACTTGAAAGGTATCATCTGGTTCTCTAATTCTCCAAGGTGGATTGGGAAGGGGGAGGATCTGGGCATTCCATTTAGGGTGAGAGCTATGGAGATTCAGCCAGTTCTTTTCAAAGGGGGGGAGAGAGGAGTCTGATTTATGAGATTGCAGTAGAACAAATTCAAGGCTTTTGCCTTGGCAGCTGATTTTGCAGGATTGCAAGGAGAGTTGTTGAAGGTCAAGTCATTTCAGGCGAGCCAAATTTCCCAACACACAAATTTGGGGATGGAGAGCCAAATGTTGTACTAGAGTGAATTGATGGGGATATTATGAGGATAGCTTTGGAACCAAGAGGAGGAGAGATCAACCACGGAGCTATGCTAGGGAGGGTGAACCTGCAATCCAAGAAGAATTAAATTCCAAATCTCTTTGGCAAAATCGCAATCTATGAACAAATGAGAGGTTGTTTCTCCAGCATTTCTGCAAATCATGCATCTGTGTGGTCCTGCCATATTTCTTTTTAACAAATTATCTCTTGTTAGTTGTTTGTTGTGCATGAGGATCCAGAAGAACAAAAAAAAAAATTACTTTGGGAAGCCCGATGATGTTCCAAACCTGTTTCCAAATGGTGGGGGAGCGAAGTCCGTCTTTTTTTGGCTGCAGGGCAATATATCCCATTGCTGAGGTGTAAGAGTCGGAGTCGCCCCATCCCCAGCTATCTGGGTTGTCACGATGAACAAGGGCAGCGTTGATGAGAAGCGGTTTAAGCAATTCAAGTTGACTGTGTAGATGCGCTGGCACGATTAGGAAGTCCCAATTAAACCAATTCCCACTGTTGTCCCACGCAGAGATGTCAAACAACTTACAAAAGCCTGCGCTGAGGAGCAAGCCACTTAGCTCTCGGATCTCGTCATGGGAATTGAGAGGAGCACAATTCATTATGCGGTCTTCCCACAGTAAAAAAAAATTGCCATTGCCAGGTATGCTGTACAGATGATTCCTGAAGCTGCTGATACTATTTCTGCAAAGATTCCATGTTTTAATGCCTGTGGGAGTATTGTCCGCTGATAAATTCCTGAGAAAGATCCCCTACACATATTTGGTCCTGAGCGTTTCGCTGACAGGATGTGAAGGGTCAGAGTAGATTTTCCAAAGGAGCTTGCAGCCAAGAGCGAGATTAGAGAGAGTTGGGTCTCTGATCTGGAGTTCTCCGTCCACTGTTGGGCGCTTAACAAGATCCCAATTTGCCAAATGCAGTTTTCTATGATTCCCTTTGTTCCAGAAATTTGTTCCATGATATGTTTCGGTGCAAGAAGGAATGAGGCTTGGTAGATGGGGAGGGCAGATAAAACTGATTTTAATAAGATAGTTTTCCCTCCCTTGGTAAGCCAGTAACCTCCCCAGGAGATGATCTTGGCTTTAATCTTGTTGATGATGCCATGCCACAGAGTTCTATTATTGACTCCAAATGTGAGAGGTAACCCAAGATATTTTACGCTGTCCCAATGAGCAAAACACTCAAAGCCAAGAATCTGAGCTATGTTGTTAAGACTATGTTGGTTCACATTCCATCCATAGATCGAACTCTTTCTATCATTTATCAATGCTCCTGAGGCTTTGCAGTAACTTTTTAGAACCTTGTCAAAGGAGGTAGCTATTCTGATAGAGGCTCCGCCTAATAGGAGAGAGTAATCTGCAAAGAGTGCATGGTTTATAGGCTTTAGAACATTCGAAGTTCGAATTCCGGGGAGCCCACCAGTGTTCATTTCTGCAGCAAGCTTCTTGCTGAGAGAATCTGCCATAAGAATATACAGGAATGGGGATAACAGACAACCTTGCCTCAAGCCACGATAGACTTGGAAGAAGGATGTTGGGCAGCCATTGACCAGGGGAGCAATCCAAGGATTTGTGATGCAGGCTTTGATGAAATTGATAAATTGAACAAGAAAGTCGAAGGATCGGAGAACTTGGAGGAGGAAAGAGTGATTGAACTTGTCGAAGGCATTGGCCATGTTGAGCTTGATCAACATCCCCTTTTCTTTCCTCTGTTTACTGGAATGGATAGCTTCCTGAATTTGAATGACGTTATCCAAGATGTGTCTGACTTTGACGAACCCCCCTTGGGGACTGGATATTAATTTGTCAAGCAGGGGTTTGATTCTGTTTGCAAGGATTTGGGCCAAGATTTTGTAGGAGGCATTACATAGGGAGATAGGCCTGAACCTGCCAAAAGTTTCTGGATTGACCTCTTTTGGGATTAATGCTAGGAAGGTTGAGTTGATGCCTCCCCCAACCTTAGCTTTGCTGAAAAATCCGTGCATCATTTTCAGCAGATCTATTTTAATGATCTTCCAGAAGACTTTGTAGAAGTGAATTGTGAAGCCATCTGGCCTGGGTGCCTTGTCTGATTCCATTGCCCATATAATTTTGATGATTTCTTCTTCAGATAGAGGTTTCAGGAGAGTTTGATTTTCCTCTTGATTGATGAGATGGGGGATGTTGGAGAGGAGGTCTTTGGTGTCTTCTAAATTGCCTTCATTCCCAAGCCCATAAAGATTTTTGAAATGATTTTCAGCTGCTGTTTTAATTTGGTCAATCTTATTGCAGATCTGTCCTCCTTTATTCTTGATCTCAGAGATATGGTTTCGAGATAGGTGGGCTTTGTACTGGCGATGGAAGAACAAAGTGTTTTTATCTCCTACCTTGAGCCACAGACTACCGGATTTGAGTCTCCAGAACTCTTCTTCCCGTTTGAATGAGTGGTGGTTATTTCTTTGGTGAGCAGCCTCTTTATTTAGAATTTCAGGGGTGATGTAAAGACCTTCCATTCCCATTTGCGTAGTTTCCAATAGCTGAACTTCTTCATTTCTCTGATGGGAGAGGGATTTAGGGAGGTTTCTTAGCCACTCTTTTAAGGCTTTTTTGGTGGCTTTTAATTTTTGCTCCCAAACATAGCGTGGGGATCCATTGATAGGGGTGTCCCATGCAAATTGAACCGTGTCTAGAAAGCCTTCTTTTTCAATCCAAAGAGGACTGAATTTAAAGGGGATTGGTCCAAGATCATCCTCAGGAGACATGAGGAGTAGAATTGGCTTATGGTCCGAGGTGAGTTTGGGAAGAATTTTTGTAGAGATAAGAAGATTTTCTAGTAACAAGGAGCTTTGTAGCAGGAATCTATCCAACCGAGCAGATATGTGGTCAGTCCCAGTTGTATTATAGGTCCAAGCATATTTGCCTCTTACCGGGGCAAAATCTAGAAGGTCCCTCAAACCTCTACGTGACTTTTACCTTGTGCATGCTATCTTATTCGGTGCATAAAGGATGTTGGTAGCATCCCCCTTCGACCTATCCACCTCCAACATGACAAAAGCCTGGCACATATATTGCCTTGGTACTCAACATGACAAAAGCCTGGCACATATATTGCCTTGGTACTTATGCAAGAAAGCAGAGAAATGTCTCATTGTACAAAAACTAGGCTATCAATCACCTAGGCAGCTCAGCTTCTCCAATCTACTCCCTATTTCGTACGATGAAGTGGAAGAGGTCTAATGTTCATTGGAATTTGCTGATGCCCAATTATTTTTCACAGCGTGGAATGGGCAGAGTCCAGACTATACCCAAGACAAAGACTATGGCCTTAATCACCTAGGGAGCTAGCCCTCAATGATTTCTTTCTTAATTGCATTTGTAACAGAAAGAGTTAGGTCTATACTGGTTTAACAATCAGGCACAACAGAACAGCACCTTCTAGAACAGGTAATACCCAAAACACATGATACCCAGCATGCACCACAGTAACAACAAAAAAGTGTTCACCAGCTGATTCCACCCAATTTTATCATTTAATTTTGAGCTAGGCCCTCTTTGCCTTTCCTCACTCATTGGCAATCTACTACCCAAAAACAAAGATGGGTATTTTTCCTCTACAAAATCCAATTTACCCAAATATAACCTCAGATCGTGTCTCAACCAAACACATTCAAAATATTAAAAAGGAGAAAAATATAATCCATCATAAAAACTCAACCAGAAACTTTTCCTGCAAGTAGTCCAATGAAATGGATATACCTGAGTGACTTCTGCAGATGTAACCCATATGAAAACAACCGTAGCAATGAGAAGCAATCCAGCGTTGTACCGCCACCCCATCTTGTAACGCAGATCTATAATTTCCCAAGGGCACCCGGAACCACCAAGCCCTTAATAAGGGCAATTACTCTTGTGGATGTCTCATTTCTAAGTCCATTTCAGTAAATTCTCCACTGTTTCGACTTTTGAGTACTGCAGAGCTTCAGTTCCATTACCACCTGACACTAAAAACGACCATTTTTTATTATCGTAAGCATTTTTTAAGCATTTCAGACGTCCAAATTGTGCACCCAACATGAAACTGGCCTTTCACATTTTGTTGAGGACTACATTATCTAACAATTGAGTTAACTGGGGCTTATACAATGTATGAATATACAAGGTGAATGAGATTCCTGGGTAATTGTAATGCCGAAATTGTCGACATTGGGAGGATGGATAGCGAGTTTAGAGTCGGGCCGAAGAAACCTGCAAATTTCCCGCATTCTGCTGCTGCGGACAAGTGCCAACACGAACTCGTTCCACCACGCGACGAGAGCCGCACGTATTGCCTTTGTGTCTTGTGTTTTGCAGTCACGAGCGGTACCGCCAGCATCATTTAAAGTTCCGTATATTTTCTAGCAAATAAATTTAAACCAGAAGGTGCAACACGCAAATATGTTTTTTTTTTAAGTTAAGTTTTTTTAAATGGAAAAAGTGGTTTTATATATTTTTTTTTAAATTAGGTTTGTTTAGTCGAAGACGTTGTACTTTGATTTTATATTTTGGTTTTAAAATATAAGTTGTTTTTATTTATATATAAAATAATCCATTGATATTTATATGGGGAAAATTGTTTATCAATATAATTATAACTAAAGGATTATAATTATCACTTCTTTTATTATTTCCTATACATATCTTGGATTCCAGCTAAAAACTTACAATTACTCGGCCACTGATTGGGAATGGCTTGTTGGGCGCTATTATAACAAAATCTCCTCATGGGAATACCGTGCATTATCCCTGGCTGGCAGAGTGACTCTCACTATGGCGGTTTTAACACATTTAACAGTATACTGGGCTCACTTGTTTTACATACCCTCACGCATCATCCAGCGTCTCAATCAGATCTCGGCATGTTTCATATGGGGCGGCTCAACCACGCATCAAAAGATTCATCTTGCAAAACTAAAGGACATATCCATTCCAAAACAACAAGGTGGATGGGGCATAAAGGATCTTCGCCTATTTGGTTGTGCGCTTATTTGTCGCACATTATGGAGAGGCATTTTCGGTTGCTCGCCATGGAGCAATATCATTCGGCAAAGATACATGAAGGGGAAACATATTGAATTCTAGTACAGGAAAGGGACCATTGGTCCAAGGAATGGTTCTCCTATATGGCACAGCATGAAGAAGGTTGAATCATTGTTTCTATCTCGTTTGAGATGGTGTTTTTATACAGGCGGAAATATCCTCATCGGCATGGACCCAATTGTATGTGGTCATACTGATCTTAATATCCCATGGGTGCTCATCTCACAGTTTCAGCGGCAAGGCATATTCACCTGGGACAAGCTAATCAAGGAATGGCATGGTTCCACAGCTATCTGGTTGGATAGTGGCGATCTCAATTTACAGGACTTAATGGCAGGTATTTGGAAATCGCTCACCGATATTTTATCTGGGAGCGGCATGCATCGACACGGCAATACTGATCATCTACAATGGACAGTCAGCTGTTTTCGGAGACCTGTGTCTGTCAGAGACATATATGCATATTTGATCAGCAACAGATTTCCTTACACTCTCCCGTCTTTCCCATACATTTTCTGGAAGGCGAAATGTCCACCAAAAATCATACATTTTGCATGGTTGGTCTTTTACAACAAAAATCTCTCATGGGACAATCTCAGAAAACCTTCATGGCATGGCCCCAGCAGATGTTCTATGTGTGGTAACGATGAAGAAACCAACCTCCATATGTTCATCAAATGTCCAGCCACACTGCGAATCTGGTATGTTCTCGCAATTAATTTTGATTTCCTACTGACTGATTTTGATTCTCCTAGTGCAGCTCTTATATGGTGGAGCAGACAGAATGGAAACAGGTGATTCCTCATCCTCATCTTCCTATGGACGGTTTGGAAATGGCAGAATGCCATAATATTCAAAGATTCACATATGCCAACATCCTTCATAATTGACAATATCATGACACTGTGGCACACGATATATGGCTCCATATGATGACACAATATACAATCTGGCATCTACATTTTTGACTGTGACATGCATAGTTTCCTTTTTTTGATTGTCTCATAACATCTGACTGTCAAATGAATTGACTGATATATATGTTTTCAGACATAATAGATATATATGTGTATATGTGACACATGATATGTGCGATCACTGCCACATACTCTCCATCTGTATTTATATATTCTCAATATAATATATCTCGCTTTTTTTCTTCTAATAAAATAAAATAAAAATAAAAATAAAAATAAAATAAAAATAAAAATAAAAATAAAAAAAAAATAAAATAAATAAATAAATAATAATAAATAAAATAAATAAATAAATAAGATATAATTATAAGTTAAAACACTTAAAAATAAATAAAATACAAAATAAAAATAAAAAATATATAATAAAATATCTAATTAATATACATATATATATATAATTTATATAAATATTATAAAAAATGTTAAATTATCATGAAAAAGATCCATATCAATTTGTAATATAAGTGAATAACATTATGAAAAAAATAATTTTAAAATTATCATGAATTCTATATAATTTATATTTAGTCTATCAACAATTTCATAACAAATAAAATATTTCAAAAATGAAACAAGATATATATTATACACTTGCTAAGTATTTGGCATAAATGACGATCCACCATTGATATTTATATAGGGAAAATTGTTTATCAATATAATTATAACTAAAGGACCATAATTATCACTTCTTTTATTATTTCCTATTTTTTCATGGTAGAATATGTTACAAAAAATAATTTTAATTTACCATGAAAATTTCATATTATTTTAATATTAGTTATACATTTCATACAAATGAAAATTTTCAAAATTAAAACAGATATATTCTTGCTAATTTGCATTAAAATGAGATCCAATATTGTATGAAAGAAATATCTATCCATATGGAATGCTCTAACTAAAACACTTATTTGATTTGAGGTTAGTTCCAATATTGTATGGAAGAAATATGTCTCCACATATAGGATGTCATCACTAAAACATTGATTAGGATAGTTTTTAACCCCCATAAATGACTCCAATCCTCACCTCATTCACATGAAATTTAAATCACTAATTTCACACAAAGTAAAATCCACCCAAACAAACCATTTTTTTCAACAAAAAAAATTGTGAGACATCTTGATTGCCTTTGTGCAAAAATTTGTCTTCCTCTCTCCTAGATTTGTTGCTCAGGATAATGTTACCAAAATATAGAACAAAAAACAGTACAGTGAAAGCATTTGAAAACCAACATAGCAAAAAACTAAAAGACACATGAAACCAAGAATTTACCCATCGCCATAAAAGATCAAAGGAGTGAACCAAAGCCCAGTTCTCAGAAGGAAGGTGGATTGCCTGAGGAGTGGACATGTGACTCCATGTGAGCAAGACGAGTTTCCTTTCTTTCCAATTTGTCCATCGTTCTTCTTTGTTTCAGTTTGCAACATTTTCATCAAATAAATCACCACATTCCTTCTTCATGCATGTCAAAAGCTAAATTGTTCTAGCCATGGTGGTAATATGTCGCAAATTAGTGAACTCATTTTGGGGAGGAAGTAACTTCAGAGAACCACATAAACCAGCTAATTATTATTTATTCTTATAATTATCATTATTTGTTTCATAAAAATATTTTTAAAGGTTCTTTAAAATTTTTAGATAAGAAAATTTTAAAAGTTTCATTCCATGGAATTTTTAAGTGGTAATTTTATTTCATATATTGACTATATTATTTTAATGTTCAGATTAGTATTAATAGTGAAAGTTAAAATAAATTACAATTTTATTTTAAATTATTATTATTCTCGTTATAAAATAAATTAATATATAAGTTGGGCTAATTGGAGTGGGTGAGGTTATTTTTAACTTATGGGAAAGAGGCAAATGGATTATTGCAAAGGCTATTTCTGACCAAAAAAAACAAATATTGAGGATTTGGTTGTAGTGTGAGATTCACAAGTAGTTATTCATCACTTTGGTCATGCATCTTTGCCTGAGGCTTACATGTTGGGAACATTATTGATCAAGTGGGGAAAGGTTCTTTCATGTCTTGAGAATGAACAATTTTGTTGCAGATGATATTACAAATAATACAAATAGTCGTGTAAACTTGGTCACAAGAGTTCTAAAGAGAAATAGTATTCCTTATCTCACAACTATTCCTTAAGAGTGGGTTTGATAAGCAAGAGTTCTAAAGAGAAATGGTATTCCTTATCTCACAACTATTCCTTAAGAGTGGGTTTGATAAGCAGTGTAATTTTTGTTTGTCTCTACAGTTTTTTGGAGAATCTACACCTCCAAAGACCATGAGTCCTTTAGGCTGGTAAAGTGGCTAAGAGATATGGAGAATAAAGATAGTTGTGAGGTTACAAGTATAACTAGTCTAGAAAGATTTTCATTGTACTCACTTAGTGTACAAGCTACAATCGAGGTGTAGATTTTATTCTCATAACAATCAAATGATAATAATAATAGTTACGAGTTAAACATATCTATACATTTTTTTAAAATTGTAACAAAATTCTTAACGATGTAGATTTATCTACAACAGAGATTATTAACCTATAAATAGACTTAGTTACAATCTCATAGGCCAATACAATGACATATCAATAACACATGAACTCATTTCAACACACGTTTACTAGTGGGGGCCATGTTTTTATTAATTGAATCAATTTAGTTTTAAAAAAAAAAACATAACTACTTTTACAATTAAACATTTAACACAATTTAATTTGTGACTTTTACTATGGCTAAATAAGTTCTACTATTAATTTTAGTATTTAATTCTTATTATAATTTTATGGAAATAAAAATATCTAATAAAATAATTAACTATTTTTAAAATTATTATTTCATATTTTTTCAATTTAAAACGTTTATTAATATTATTTTAATTTATAAAATTAACTTACATTGAGGAATAATTATTATTTTTTTATTTACGTTTAATAGATTTATATAAGTTTATCCTCTTGATATTACCAAATCAATTAAATATTAATTTTCTTTTAATATTTTAATTTCTTAGTGAAAAAATTATAATAACCGTTTTTATATCAATTATTTTATAATGTCTATCATTTTAATCGATTTCAAAACTTGTATTTTATTTATTGAGAATGTTAGTTTTTTTATATATATAATTTTTTTAATTTTTTATTAGATAATAATTTATTTTTATTAACTTAATTGTTAAGCATTATTTTTTAAGGGATTAGAATAATTTACTATTTTTCTTGCAATTGAGATATCGTTTATATTGATTATTAATTTATAAAAGTTGATATATAATATATATTTATATATAATATTAAAATTACCTTTTTAAAAATAGAGCGATTGAAGAAAAGATGGAAAACAATAGTGATAACATCAATAATAAAAAAATCAAACATTGAAATTATTCTAAATCATCAATTGAACGCATGGGAGCCGATTTACATTTGAAAACCCAAACAAGATATTTTGATTTTGAAGCGGAAAAAATTGGTACAAAATTATGGTGAGAGTTTACTTAATTTTTTTTTAAATTACATATCTATATAAATTTGTCTTAATTTACATGAAAAGAATCTTGATAAGGTAAAACAGTAAAAATCCAAAAACTGAAAAAGATTTGAAATCATAACTTGAACTTTGGAAGCATATTCGTATTCGAAAACATAGATATGGTATTTATTTATTCTGATATTAAATGCTACAAAATGTTGGCGAGACTTTCGCCTGGTTTTTCACGGTGTCTTGTCTACTAACTTAATGACAATGACTACACCATGAGTGAATTGACAATCCATAAAATACGTCACAATATTTCCAAGAATATATAATGACACTCTGATTTGTCTCATAAATAACCATGTAGACTCAATTAATTAAATATATAATGACATTCTGATTTGTCTCATAAATATAAATAACTATGTAGATTCAATTCATATAATTAATGACATTGTCGTGAATAAACAATTCAAAGAATTCCTAAGGTTGATGCAACTTCCCCTCTCACTCATGGGGTTCTCCAAATCGATCTCTTGGTAAAAAAATTTAAAGGTGAGGAATGAATAGTGAGTACATTTGAGAGAGAGGAGGGAGCGAAACAAATATGACCTGTATAAAATCTTATTTTAAACTTTTGGTTAAGGGGTGATTAAGGGAGAGGTGTATGAAAATCTAGATGATAGTTATAGCCTGAGAATTGGGTGTCTTTTTTATGTCTAAGGTTCTCAAGGAAATATTAATAATTTTCTCTGCACATTTTTTGTCTCAAAAATTGAATTGCAGGCGACTGCAAATTCGACTAACCTTGACTTTAACAAGATCATGAGGTTGAGTGCCATTATATGCATTAATAGTAACCACCGGTAATTGTTCAGCTTGGTCAACCTCCTTGCCATCGTTCCCCTCAATATTAACATTAGTGGTTTGTTGTTGAATAAATTTGTGTGCATGGTTGATTTCTTTTTTGGGTAGACCATTGCCTACTTCAAATTCATTCAGAGACTTTGAAGTTGGTTGCTAGCATGGTACAGCCAACCAACCAATAGAGACTTATGCTTTTTCCCCTCATTCTTAGAGCTGCACTAACATGGTGAGCATTATTTCGAGAATCTGTTAACTAGTAAAAAATTCACTAGGCGTATTCCGTGACATGGTTGAAGATGTTCAAAGTGGCAATAAAGTCTGCAATTTTAGTGCGAGCAAATTTTAATTTATAATTTGTGCATGGTTGATTTCTTTTTTGGATAGACCATTGCCCGCTGCAAATTTATCCAGACACTTTGATTGATCAAATTGGCTGCTAGTGTGGTACAGACAACCAACCAATAGAGCCTTATGCTTTTTTCCCCTCATTCTTAGAGTTGCACTGACATGGTGAGCATTATTACAAGAATATGTTAACTCGTAAAAAATTCACTAGGCGTATTCCATGACATGGTTGAAGATGTTCAAAGTGGCAACGAAGTCTGCAATTTTGGTGCGAGCAAATTTTAAATTATAATCTGTGCATGGTTGATTTCTTTTTTGGATAGACCACTGGCCGCTGCAAATTCATCCAGAGACTTTGATTGATCAAGTTGGCTGCTAGTGTGGTACAAACAACCAACCAGTAGAGCCTTATGCTTTTTTCCCCTCATTCTTAGAGTTGCACTGACATGGTGAGCATTATTCCGAGAATCTGTTAACTCGTCAAAAATTCACTAGGCATATTCCGTGACATGGTTGAAGATGTTCAAAGTGGCAACGAAGTCTACAATTTTAGTGCAAGCAAATTTTAATTTAGTATCTGTGCATGGTTGATTTCTTTTTTGGATAGACCACTGCCCGCTGCAAATTCATCCAGAGACTTTGATTGATCAAGTTGGCTGCTAGCATGGTACAGGCAACCAACCAGTAGAGCCTTATGCTTTTTTCCCCTCATTCTTAGTGCTGCACTGACATGGTGAGCATTATTTCGAGAATCTATTAACTCGTAAAAAATTCACTAGGCATATTCCGTGACATGGTCAAAGATGTTCAAAGTAGCAATATTTTGGTGCGAGCAAATTTTAATTTATAATCTTTTATGGATTTCAATTGCATTTTCTGGCATCGCTTCAGAATGATGGATTCTGGGTTAGTGCCATTGAATTTGATGAGGATGGGCATGAAAGAAGATTCACAACCAAAAAAGGACATATGTCTTTCTCACACCCGACAGATGTCATCACAAGACGACGAAAATTAACTTGACCATTTAAAAAAAACACCTAAATTAATATAAAAATATTATTCACAATCTTTATAAATTAATTGATTTAATTTATAAAACAACAATAAACCAATATTTTTTCATCTAATATTATTTTATTTCTACATTTAATATATTATTATTTTTTATTAAAAATAAATTATACATGGAATATTAACCAATACCTCACACTCAATGTAATTGGCGAAAACCGAAAAGTTATAAACCTAATATTAACTCTTACCTCAATCTAATTAAAAACAAAATCTATATACACAATATTAACCCTTACCTCAATCTAATTCAGACAAAAACAAAATTTATACACCCTTTCATGCAGCATAATTGACACTTTAAATGAAAAACCAACACGTTATCCTTAAATAGATGGTGCATGAACTGTATTTTAAATTTTGACCAGACGACCCTGCACGAACTCTAATTTTAATTTAGCTGGAATTTATTGAAAAGACAAGTTTGATGAATAATTTTGGCACAGTCAAAGTGCTCTAAAAGTTTTTCAAAGTGTTGAATCCATATAGAGTCAAAAAACCAATTTAAATAACATAAATGAAGATTTCACTTCAATTTTTTCCACGGGATTCCGACACCAAAAAATCCAAAAAATCATAGTAAAAACAACTCCTTACCATACTATCTTATATGAATTTTATTTTTGAAGAAATTTAAATGTTTTATTGTTTTTAATTATTATTAAAATGTGATTATGTTATCTTTAGAACATTGTTAAATTTGTATTTATTTAATTATATTTTTAAATGTTATCTTTTAAAAATATTTTTTATATTTTATTTAAATGATATATTTATTTAATTTTTAATCAATTATTTGTATTTAATAATATAGTTAAAGTTATTATAATAAAAATTATTATATTAGGTATGATATTTGAATTTGGGTGGAAATATTATTTTATGAAAATTAAAATTGGTAGAGGAAAATATTATTTTTCCTAAATAGTAGACATAAACCTAATTAACGATATTAATCTCTAAACATAATGATGTTTTATAATACTAGCAATTGTCTCAAAAGGTACAAAGAGAGGCCGATAGGATTATTAAATTGGAATTGTTGAATTTTTCTAAAAGAGATGTTGGTTCAAGCGGATGAGCAATTTGAGCTCGCTAAAGGCTTTCTAATTGTTTTTATTTGTGGTAAAATTATATTGATAATTCATTGGTTTTACTTTCAAAAGCTTGAAGGAATTTGAAGAGCAGGTATAGAATTGCTTTGTGGGATTTGATCCCAAAATCATTGATTTGTAAAAACATACTCAATGAAAATGTTAGGCTTTCTAATTGTTTTTATTTGTGGTAAAATTATATTGACAATTCATTGGTTTTACTTTCAAAAGCTTGAAGGAATTTGAAGAGCAGGTATAGAATTGCTTTGTGGGATTTGATCCCAAAATTATTGATTTGTAAATACATACTCAATGAAAATGTTAGGCTTTCTAATTGTTTTTATTTGTGGTAAAATTATATTGATAATTCATTGGTTTTACTTTCAAAAGCTTGAAGGAATTTGAAGAGCAGGTATAGAATTGCTTTGTGGGATTTGATCCCAAAATCATTGATTTGTAAATACATACTCAATGAAAATGTTAATTGGTTGAAACCCTGCACAAATGTTTGATATAAGCAAATAAACCAAAAAGGTTGAAAGGCTTAGTCTGTCTATTTATTTGAGTTGGATGTGTAGTCAAAACAATTTCAATCTCCTGTGACATACAAGCTACCAGAATTAGCAGACAATTTAGAAGGAAATGCAACAATTTAGTTAAAGTTAAGTTGAGATTAAAACCTGCTCACAAACAGCATTGTAGAAATCTTCAGGAGATGTTCCACTCTGAATCATCTTGTTGAATATGTCATCACATGACTTTGACAACTAAACAATATTTTTTATTCTGCGTACCCTATAGAAGAGTATGAATTTGTGCATATTAGGCCAACCCCACATAAGGAAACAAATTTAACAACCATCACTTACTTCAATTTGAAGGGTACCTTACAGTGTGTATGCAAGATTGCAATGGATTCTGCCCCAAAAAATGCTACTAGATCTAAACAAGCAGAGCCATAAACCTGAAATTTTTTCAATAATAGGACCTGCTTGGGACAAGCATAATCCTTACTCCACTCCAAATAAGAGTTGCAGTATACAGATTAGGATACTATGCAGGAAAGCATGCCTTATGAGTAGAAAAGGCAAAAGATAACAATGTTTTAATTGCCATATGCAAGGCCTTCACAGATTGCCCCATGACAGCATAAAAAGAACTAACAATATAAAACACGCATCCATAACAACAAAGGTAAAAGAGCAGCAAACATGCATTCATCCAAAAGATTGCAGCAAGGAAATAGCCAAACAATGTATATCTTCTTCCATTAATCATAGAATTTAATAATAGTGTGGTGACATTTAAATGGGGGTTATAGTGGTGGGTATTGCTAAATTCTGTCACCACACTATTATTAATGCACGTAACCACACTATTAGTATTGCTAATTGCAATGGGGGTTATAATTTTGAAATCACACTATTAGTATTGTGAATTGCAATGGGTTATATTTCCGAAATTATTGTATAATAGATTTAAAAAAAATATTAATAATAAAAATCAAGAATATATTATTTTTATGTTTTATTTAAAAAAATCACGAAAAAAACTAAATAGAATGAAATTGATATTTGATTTAAAAACTCTAAAATGTCTGAACACTCGCTATGGAGATGACTAGTTGTTAATTAAACTCACATCGTGATAGTGATTCATTCGAAATTCAAGAGAGTGTTGAGCTTTGCTTGTGCCGGCAATGCCATCCTCGGCTTCTTGACGCCAATTTTGCCTAATTTCTTGGTTTATTTGATACTCTATCTATTCTCTAACGACATATTTGAAATGAGGGCGATGCCCATCTTCTTGATGCTCGTCGAGATTCTCGATTCAAATCCAATGGAAAACCAGGGAGGGGGAGTGAGCTGGGAAGTTGTGAGTGGCGTGAAGCTAATATGTAGTCTGGTGGGAATATTCGGTGCGACAGGGATTTATAACTTGGTATAAGTTTACACCCAGGAATTAGGTGACATTGATGTCAGAACAAAGAGGCAATACAAGGCGGAAGTGACAATGTAGAGAAGTAGGCAAGAGCAGAGAGTCGACATGCCTACTGGACCTCTTCTGGAGGGACCCATGGGCTCTGTTGCCAAAACAAAGGACGATAAACCTACTCCAGTGCATGTTATGCCTGTCAATAGACGGAGTATCAAATAAACCCAAAAATTTACCATCAAGAAGCCAAGGATGGTGTTGCCGGCACAAGCCAAGCTCAGAATTCATTATAGTGATTCATTCGAAGTTTGTATGAAGAGAGCCAGTTAAATTACAAGCCTATGCAGATCAGTAACTCGATAATACAGGTGGGTTTAGATTGAAAGGAGATCCATAAATTTCGTAAGACCAGATGGATTCATTGAAATAAGGCAGAGGCACATTAAACCTCCACAAATTAAAGAAATATTAATTAAATAACTAAATAATAGGGCTAGGTTAATTCCTAAAAAGAGGCAGATGGGTTAAGTTAACAATAAAACTAACACATAATAGATGAATTAAATGACTAAAAGGTCGGAGTAAATCCTTTATTAGTCCAAAAATGAATTAATTCAAACCAGCAAATACATGGAGCCGTGGCAAAACTATTGACATCAAGGAAAGAGAAGTTACATCCATACATACCTATAACTCGATTGCATTTTCTGAATCCTATAGCCACCGACATTTCCTTACTTCTTCCATTCAATGCTCCCAACACATGATTGTCTGCATCTAAAATATTTGCAATCAAAAGGTTATACAATAAATTTTAGATAAGCATGAAGAGATTAAAATTGTTGAACATTTTCCAAAGAAATCAAGGCAAAAAGAGAAGTGATCATCAACCGTTGAACTTCTCCACCCAGCGATCTGGTTGATCATTAACCACCGGAAGTCCAGGGTACAGTAACAATTTGATCGAAATAGTTTGACAGTGTCGTTTGGCAGTCTTGAAGGACCTTGAGCAACAACCACCTATTGTATCGCTTGGCCAAATAAATACCGTTGGAGGGAATGGATGAAGAACCAGTTGTCAACACCATTACAATAGATTCATGAACTTCTAAAGACACGGATGCATATGCGCTAAGGCCTTTAAGAATGCATTGAACCCATAAAAAAAATTGTAGGAGTTGTATGAGTTGTGCACACGCTATTGTAATGACTATGTTAGAGTCTACTGTTTTTAGAATCCTTCCTCTCAAAACAATCCTTCCTCTCTTTGCTTTTCTCTCAGGGGTGCACTTTCTTCTGCTTAAAATCATAGCTTTGTTATAACGGCAAACTCATTAACTTTTGTGTTTTCTTGTGTTTAAAATCTTTGCTTTCTCTGAGCTTTTTTCTTTCAGTCCTTGCTTTTTATGAGCTTTTTCGTGCTTTCTTGATTTTCTGCATAAAATCCTTTCTCGTGAGCTTTTGTGCTTTCTTGACTTTCCGTGCTTAATACTAATTTAATGATTACACTACAAATTTCAATATATTTTTGAAAAATAATATGTATTAAAAATAATTTTAAGTGAGTTTTGTAAAACCATAGAAAATAATAAAATTTATAAACTAATTTTTAGTAAATATTAATTTAAAAATATTTATTATTAATAATTATATTTTAAAATTAAATAATTGTAATAATATTAACACATAATTCATTAGTATAGAGTGAAATATAAATAAAAACAATTTTGTGCAACACTAATTTAATTTAATGTATGATATTAATGATCTTTTACAATATGTTAAGTGATATAGAAAATTTTAAGGATTACAAATATTTGTATTTTTTAAACGAAATTTACCAAACAACTTTACTTTTTTATCACTATTCTTTTAATGTTTTATTAAAGAAATGTTTTTGGACCAAAAAAACAATATTATTAACAGTAAGCTAGTTTAGTGTATAGTCATATGCATTACGTGAGGAAAAAAAATAGAAAAACATGGATTACAAATAGTTGTATTTTTAAATTTTTTTTTTAATACTAAATTTACCAAACAACTTTACTATTTTATCACTATTTTTGTCGTAATGTTTGGTTAAAGAAAAAAATTTGGACATAAAAACAATAATATTATTAACAGTAAATTAGCTTAGTGTATAGTCGTAATGATACTTTACAATGCATTATTAAGTGAGAAAAAAATAGAAAACATGGATTAAAAAAAAAACTTTATTGTTTTATCACTTTTTTGTAGTGGTATTAAAGAAATGCTTCTCGGCATGGGGTTAACAATATTTTATTTGCCTTTAAAAAAAACTGAAATTATTGAACGAAATCCCCCGAGACACACAAACTACCTTAGCAATGGCGTGCAATTAGAGGACTGGAACAACTGCGAGCGATGTAACATGCAGTAGAGCAGCAATTCCGATACTTCACACCACAAGACAGATGTCAAGAGTAGATGAAGGTTGGTCTGACTATTTTCAAGTAGAGATGTAAAACCGTAGTTTAAAGAATTCAATAATGATAAAATATGGTGGAATTTTTTGAAAATATGGGTTATAGTTGTCAAAATTTGGGAGACTCATAAATTCTTGATGGTGCCGAATCTATTTCCACTATTAAAAAACGATTCAAACACTCTAGCATTCTATTTTTTCAAAAAAAAATACCAAATTCCCAAAAAATTCTGTCATAACAATGCCACAATAACATTGCTATTGTGAAGATATTTTTGTCATCTCGATTAGATAAGACAGTATTCCAAAAACTCATATTTTCCTATTACTAACTGTAAAAATATACATATTCACCATATGGTATATTGCTAACTGTTAAAATATACATGCTAGAATTTGAATTCGTCAAAAAACCAAATTATTCACTTTTGTTATTGGATATTGATAAATAATAAATAATATATTACTTCGTTGTTATTGAATTGAGGCTTCTGTGATCCATAATAGTTGTAAGAAGAACTTCAGCGTAAATCACATGAAGAAAGACCTTTGTCTTTCTTCATGTGAGTTACGCCGAAGTTCTTCTTACTTCGTTGTTTTTATATCTTATTTGATTATTAGATATTATTTTATTTTCATCCAATAAACATATAGAGGCTAGATTGCTAGAAACTAGATCATTGTATAATAGTTGGTAACCATCTTGAACATTTAACTTTTTTTATAATAAGATAGAATCCATTCAAAATAACATAATTTAAAATTATTTTGAATAATAAATAAATATAAAATTTTTAATTATTGAATTTGATGAAATATTCAAAATTAAATAAAATTATTTATATTTATTTTTAAAAATTATTTTAATATAATATTCCTATAAATTTTATAATAAAAATAAAAATAAAATATTTACAACTTATAATAATATATTGCTCGTATGTTTTATTTATATATTATATTATATATATATATATATATATATATATATATATATATTATATATATATATATTATTGTGTTATCTATTTTTAAATTAATTGGATATTGAGTTTTCAACTAAGATGAATCACACTGGTTGGTTCGAAACGCATCGACAAATATTTTTTCTGTGATTTACTCCAAAATACTTTTTTCATAAACTTGATATGGATCACAGAAGCCTCAATTCAACAAGAAAATGTTTAATTATATTGAGGAGAACAATTTTTTAACTAATATGAAAATGAATATTTAAAACTTATAATAATATATTGCTCATATGTTATTAAAAATAAAATAAAATATGAGTCATTACATCTTCTGGTTGATACTGCAGGAAGAGACGAGGGTTGGAGAAGAGGAAAATGACGGACTAGGGTTTATGACAAACCCTTCCACGGCACAGCGACAGAGAAAGCAGACTCTCATAATCAAGCAGTACCACTGCCAGCGCGGGTCTAACTGAATTGATAGAAACAACCAATGAACATTCAGATGGCTACAGGCTACAACACTGGAAATCAGCCTCATGGGGACGAAAATGAACAGCCCTCAACTGGGAGTGCAGAACAACCATCGGTACAGCCTGCGCAATAGCAGGAGAAGAATGAAACGACATATTTGAACAATGAAAAAGAGAACATCCCTGCAACACCTGATGAACCAAAGAAGGACGTGTTCCACTTGCAAGCCCATTGCAGCGGAACGCCCCAAGATTGATCTACCCAGTCATAGAATCAATGCACAAATACAATATATGAAAGACCATGCACTTATAAGTAAATTCATAGGCTACTGGCCTACCAAAAAAACCTTACAAGGATGGATAACCTCAAAGTGGAAGCCCAAGGGACATGTTACGCTACAACTAGGCCCCAAAGGTTTTTTCATGGTCATCTTCAACTGTATTGAAGATAGAAATCGCATTCTAGATGGAGGACCCTATTCTTCAATGTTGCGGCTCTATATCTATGAGATTGGATAGAAAGATTCAATCCAGACAAGGAAGACTTCAGCTGGGCACCAGTCTAGATTCACATGTATTCCTTACCTCTGGAATAATGGGATGAAGAATCACTCAAAGCTATTGGCAACGGGCTAGGAGAATTCATAAAGATTGCAGAGGAAACAAAGCTTCGCCGGTACACTTCATATGCTCGCATCTGCGTTTATATGAAACTAGGCAAGGCACTTACAGATTCAGTAAGTCTCCTTCACAATGGCTTTGAATGGATTCAACCCATAGATTATGAACATGTGCCCTTTAGATGCAGGAAATGCCATGCCCATGGAAATTTATTCCATGATTGTCCTCTAAACGCCTCTCCTAAATTTACAGACCATGTGGAAAAATCTGACTCTGTAGGGTTTACCAAAGTTGCTAATAGAAAGAAGCATAACAAAAAACCCCCTAACGCACCAAAAAACACAATACCATCCTTCGCTGCACCATCCTCCAGCAACAGTTTTGACCTTCTGTCAAACCTAGATATGCCAAAATCAGATCCTTCCAATATAGTTAAGACAACTTTTGTGCCATCCACCAAACCATTTGTTGTACCTACTCCTAATGATGTTAGTCAACCATCCTTGGAGACTAACTCAAATCCGCAACCAACAGCCTCTCAACCTATCCCCCTTCAAGATTACAACAAAGCCCTATGGTCCGCAAAAGGAATGGACATTGACAACTTGTTGACAGACCCACTCAAAACAAACCACCTTATGGATGAGAGCAGTCAACAAAGTCACATGGAAGAAGAACCTGAAAGCTTTGATCTAGGAGACCTAGACATCTTCAGTGTAGAACAAGCGTGCAAAAAGAAAGAGTTCGACAAAATACCGGACAGGCAACTCGAAAATCTGGAAGTGGCACTCTCAAGGGTGCACCAGCACAGAACCCTGGGCATACAACGAGGAAGCAGTTGGGATGGGAAACACATCACCAAAGATGGGAAGAAAAGAGGAAGAAAGACAGATTTACAATGCACCATCCTCATTGGGGAAATGCTAGTGGAGTCCGGTAGGTGCTCCAAGCTGACTAAATACTATAGATCCTTACCTACTAGTCAACCATGAAGCTCATTTCATGGAATGTTCAAGGACTTAACAGTCCCGGGAAATATAGGATGATAAAGAACATGATACAACATGAAAAACCACATATTCTCTTCATACAGGAAACAAAATGTAATACTAGCACATTAGCTTCTATTTTATCCAAATCCTGGTTGGGATGCCATATTGTCACAGTAGATGCAACTAGAGCTTTAGGAGGGTTTGTTATAGCCCGGAATACGAAACACATCTCCCTCACAGAATTTCATGCATCTCATCATCTCATCCAAGCCACTTTTCACATCATAGGAACCACTGTACATGGTAATTTGTCAAATGTATACTTCCCTCAAGATTCTATGCAAAAGAATGCATTGCTCAAATCGTTGGAAACTCTCAACTCCACAAGAACACATCCACTCTGGATAACAAGCGGTGACTTCAATATGATCACTCGGTTGGAGGAAAAAAAGGAGGTAGAAGGAAGCTGGACAGTGAAAGCAACGGCTTCAAAGAATACATTCAAAATAATTGGCTAATTGATTTACCATTTGATAATGGTCTTTTCACATGGAACAATAAAAGGTCAGGCTCTCAACAAATCACATCTAGGTTGGACAGATTCCTCATCTCAGATAACTCATTACATCTGGGAGGTGATATCGCCGCCTCAATACTCCCCATTGCAGGCTCAGATCATTGGCCCATTTCCCTTCAATGGACGGGTCTGAGAAACTCAAACAGGAAACCATTCAGATTTGAAACTTTTTGGCTCACCCACCCTGATTTCAAAAATATAGTCAAATCAGCTTGGGATAGCTTTATTCCCTTCGGGGGCTCAGCTATGTATAAATTCCAACAGAGGCTGAAGCATATCAAAAGGAAAATCAAGCACTGGAATCATACTACCTTTGGTAATATTTTTCAAGGTCAAAAAGTGCTCGAGCAAAGTATGATAGAGCTACAACAGAAGATCATTACAGGAGGCAGAACCGAGGATTTAGCAAGTCAAGAAGAAGCTCTTCTCACACAACTAGAAGAAAGAAGGAAACAAGAGGAAATGCTCTGGAAACAAAAATCAAGAATCAGATGGCTAAAAGAAGGGGAAAGAAACACCAAATTCTTTCACTACACAACTATCCAAAGAATAATGAATAACACCATTGCACATCTACAAAATCCACGGGGAGAAAGAATGGAGAAACATGAAGACATTGAGAGAGAGCTCACTAATCACTTCAAAGCAGTACACCAAGAGCTGCCTACAGGTAGATAGCCTGCTATAAACAAAATACTCCAACATATTCCAAGAATTATAACAGAAGAGCACAATTAGCTCTTGTCGCGACCGATTACTATGATGGAAGTAGAATCTACTTCAGCTCAATTGAAAGATGGGAAGACTCCTAGACTTGATGGCTTCACCTCTAACTTCTACCATCACTTTTGGGATTTAATCAAAGAGGAAGTTTGGAAGGTGGTAGAAGAATCACGAGCTATGCATTAGCTACTTCCTTCTCTCAATGCAACATTTATAGCTCTCATCCCCAAAGAAGATCAGCCGAATACTCTGGAGAAGTTCAAGCCCATCACTTTGTGCAATGTCATATACAAAATCATTTCGAAAGTCATTGCCAATTGCCTCAAACTGCTTCTCCCTCTCCTCATTTCGCTGGAACAATCTGGCTATGTTGAAGGACATCAAATCTTGGATGGCATCATCTTGACTCATGAAATTATTCATTCCAAGAGCAACAAACAAGCAAGTATGCTTCTTAAAATCGATCTTTCTAAAGCTTTCGACAAACTAAGTTGGACTTACATAAAACAATTTCTTACTGCCTTCGGCTTTAGTCCAACCTGGGTCAAATGGATTATGAATCTCATATCGTCCCCCTTCTTCTCTATCCTAGTTAATGGAATCCCATCTAAACCCTACTTCCCATCCAGAGGAATTCATCAAGGTGACCCTTTATCCCCCTTCCTCTTTATTCTTATGGCAGAAGGTTTGGGTCGCCTTATAAGGAACGTTGTTCAATCTCATGACCTCATAGGCATTTCTCCCCATGGAACCTTTGCTATAACTCATCAACAATTTGTGGATGATAATATGTTGTTCGGAAATCCTTCTATTAGTGAAGCCCATGCTTTCAAAGCTCTGCTAGACACCTTTTCCATGGCCTCAGGAACCACCATTAATACTGCTAAATCTCAAATCTTCTTTTTCCACACTCCTCCTGCCACCCAAAGAATAATTGCCAGAATCATAGGATTCTCACAAGATAAACTTCCATCAAAATACTTGGGTGTTCCACTAATAGATTTAGCCTTAAAGCATGCCTCCTAGAGCCAGCTCATTGAGAAAATCAAAATTCGCTTATCGTCTTGGACCTATAGAACTCTCAACATGGCAAGCAGGCTTATTTTGATAAAGGCGGTTTTACAATCCATGCCTCTCTATCTCTTCTCAGTTCTTGCAGCACCGAAATGGGCACTTAAAAAGATCAAAGATTTGCAACGCAAATTTTTATGGGGCTCCACAGGGCAAAACCGTAAATGGGCCCTAGTAAAATGGGCCACCGTTTGCACACCAAAAAAGCAGGGGGGTCTAGGATTGCGAGACCCACAACACAGTAATACATTGATGGGAGCACGAATATGGTGGCAATGGGTTTCAATCCCACAGAAGCCATGGGCCCAACTATAGACTACAAAATATGTGAATAATCATCCGCAGGAAGAGCTGATTAGAATCACCACTACAGACACAGGATCTCTAATCTGGAATGCAGCAAAACAACATAAAGAGCTAATACAAAATCACAGCTTCTGGGAGATACACGATGGCCGAACTACGCATTTTTGGGTGGATTCGTGGCAACAGAGGCCAAAAATTGCAGAAATACTTCCCCCTCCAATTCATGATGGAAATAACCTCAACCAAACTGACCATGTATCACAGTACTGGACTCAAAGTATCAATCAAGGCTTTAGGCAATGGAAACCAACTGAACAGATAATACATCATGAAACGGAAGACTATTACTCAGATTTACACAAGGAACTCACTAGTAGGAAAATCAGATGCACAACTGGAAAAGATGTTATGAGATGGGGTTACACTCCAAGGGGAAATTACACAACGAAAGAAGCATATAAGTTGATGCTCCAAACACAGGAACTAGTAGATCCCGCTTGGACTCGTCTCTGGACTACAAGAATATCGCCCAAAATATCTACCTTCACTTGGTTGCTCTATCATCAGAGAATTCTCACTTGGGATAATTTAATTAAAAGAGGATTCCAAGGACCCTCATATTGTCCTAATTGTCAAAAACAAGGAGAAGCTATTCAAGATCTCATGGATTCCACCCACATGGCCAATCAATTATGGGAAGAACTCACATTCAAATGTCAGCGACCTTGCAGAACCTTGGGGGATATCAAAGGTACCATTCGCAATTGGACCCCTGCTCCATATAAAAGAAAACTTTTAAATGCGTTATGGACAACTCTATCGAGCTTCCTTTTCTAGACAATTTGGAAGGAAAGAAACAAAAGAATTTTAAAAAATAAAAGCACTACATTGGAGATCATCTGGACCAATTTATGTCAGAACATTAAAAAAACCCTCTCTCTCCAACAATGGAATGTTGAGGACTTTCCCACTCAGGCACAGGAACAGAGTATATGGGACAACGGGAAATTAGAGATCCCACAAGTTCAAATTGATCCCAACAAAGCAAGCATTATCAACAAGAAGCCATCACATTGGAACCCCCCCCAACAAATGTGATCAAACTAAATTTTGATGGGGCCTCAAAAGGCAACCCAGGCAAAGCAGGACATGGTGGAATATTCAGAGATCAAGAAGGCTGACCTCTGCTAGTATACTTTGGTTCAATTGGATGGGACACGAATAATTTTGCAACACTGGAAGGATTGTGACAAGGTATGAATCTAGCACGTCAACATAACTTTCATCCTATTATAATAGAAGGGGATTCCCAAATTCTGATACACGTGGTTACCCAAATACAAATGGGAACCACAGCTTCGAGAGTCATTACCAGCTGGACACTAGCGGCTCGGCTAGAACTAATAGAGAAATGGATGAAAAATAGACGAGCCACCACCTTCATTCACGTCAAAAGAGAAAACAACAAGGTGGCCAATCTTTTGGCAAACATAGGAGTTGAACATGATTAGGTCCTACAATCCGGAACAATCAATATTTTAAATGACCAAACTCAATTACAAGCCTGCACTGACCTGGTGCACAAGGAAGCACAACTCCCGGATGTGAGTGCCCAATAAAGATAGTAAGGTGGAGGCAAAACGGGACGGCAAGTGGCCATACCACATGGCCCTTCGTAATCTGGCACATCAGTCTAAAAAATGCATTAACACTAGCCATAAATGGCATTTAAGTTGGCGTCGTCTTCAACCAGCCTGCAACTACCCACCTCGGCTCCACGTAAATATGACCTCTGATGATAATCATACCACCGCCCTTGTCTCTTATCCCCTGCCTGTGCAATGTATATGCCCTCAGGCAGCTGCAACACCTAGCTCTCACGCTACTACGGGGAGGCGCTATAGCATCCTTTGTTGCATTGATTTAGGCCCAGGAACTCACTTCACTCAAAGCCTGGCTTGCCATTTTGTCTTCCACTAGGCCTCTGCAGCTAATCCCTCCTCTGAGCCGCTTGCTAATCCTACTGAGCCTTCTCATCATTTAGAGCCTAATCCCGACAGAAATTTGCATACACCTGGTGTCAACATGCCGAGAACATGACATCAAATGCGTAGTTGCAAGGGTGGAATTAGAGGAAAATTGACTTGTCCCCCTCATTCTCCGACCTCTGAAACCACATCCTCTTTGAATCAGCAGACTACAGGTTGCTACCCAAAAAATCGTAGTGGCAGAGGCCGCTCACGACCTCGCCACCTCCATCCGACACCCCTGGCATTCCTTCCAATCCACAACTGCCTCTCCATTCCGCCTAATTCATCTTTCGTTCCTCCATGAACAGGCCCATCATTACTGCCACCATCTCCATAACCTTTCACAAGAAAGAGCAAGCTATTGAGGGTGGACGTCATTCAAGAACAAAGCCAACTAGAGTTGCGGGGAGCTCCAATTCCATCACCTTTAACGAGGAGGAGCAGGACACTGAAGGTGGTGGCTACACTAGAGCAGACCCAGCCATGGTCCAGAAGAGCGCTCACAGTGCAGGGACGAAGCAAACTGGGAAGGAGACGAACCAGGACCAGCATGACGACGAAGAGGAACAATCGGTGCAACAGGAAGACAACACGGAGGCTTCAAAGCAGGTAGGTGTCAACATGGAGTCTTACAGATGCTTCATTGTTGAGGAACACCCGTCATCTCCGCTACACACCTGATCAGCCACACAACTTGCCACGTGTCTACTATTCTCAGGTTTTGGGAATTATTCTTTTTGGTTTATTTTACGAGGCTTTCGAAAACACTGTTGGTATTTGGTTACTTGGTTGTATTTTGTTTCTCCTTGAAAAATTGATAAAAAAACTATGTGTAATTGTTGGTTTCCCCTGTGTGGGCAGCAAGATAATATTGGCAATCTTATTTTGATTCAGACTGGTTTCCCATTATGGGCAGTCCAGACTATGTTTTTGTTGTTTTTGCCCAACACTCAGGCATGGATATGCAGAGGCTAAAGCGTTAGTGTACTATATTTTTCAATAAAGAAAAAAT
>APFE031159974.1:0-14378 GCA_000404065.3 Pinus taeda
TTTATTTTTTTAGGGAAGAGGGGTAGGGTTTAAGGCTCTTATCAAATTTGGAAGGGAAATTTAAATAAAATGATAAGGAATATGTAATGGGAGGCGGACAATAGGAAAGAAAAGGGATACCTCAAAACAACATGATAAACCCTAGCAATTTTGACAACTTCAAACCCAAAGCAGAATGGAGACTTTTACTTGCAAAATGAAGACCTTTAAAAATACAATCATGATCTTCTTGAATGTAGCAAGCAATAATTTTTCATGATTGAGGGCCTACCTTGCAAAATTTGGCAATTTCGTGGTTCCTTAGCAGCTTGCTGGCGATTTTGTGTAGATGGTACGTTGATGGGTCACGTTCACTATCCAACAGGTCTCACTTGCCTGACGGGTCGCGCCCATACAAAATTTACACTAGCTGAGGTTCCCTAACGGGGCGCGCCTGCTTGATGGGTCTCACGTCAGTCTTGACGGGTCGCTCCTCTCCCAAACGCTCTTGCAATTCACTCAAACGCTCAAATGCTCTTGAAATCTGATTTCTCTATCACTTGGATGAACAATGAGGCTTAATGGAGGAAAATAGAGCCTTTATAGCCTTGCTTTGAATAAATTTCATGTCACAACCCATTTTCTAATGTTTTTCCTTTGACACTTTAAAAAACTTGACTTTTTGGTTTCCTTTGTCCTGAAATTGACTGATTTAATGCTTTTGCTCGATTCTTTTTGCAGGTATATCATCTGAGGGATCTTGGCAAGGGAGCCAGGGTTACATGCTGTCCTTGGAAGTTTTTTTCTTGAAATTTCATCATTTTTTACAAAAAAATTTAAAAATGACCTTAGCTTTAAAAACAGAGTTTTTAAATCCAAGGTGAAAATTAACTGGACAAGATAGAAATTTGCGAAGAAACACCTTTAAAATCATCCTTCTGGCTTGCTGAACATTTATTGACCTTCAAAGACATGACCTTGAAGACAAACTTGACCAAAACCCTAGACCTAGGAATTTGACCTCAAGACAAGACAAGACAATCTTGAAAAATTTTAATGACTGAAATAACTTTGGTCCAGCAATGCCAAGAGGGGGAAAAAGACACCAGCTCCTCCATCAGGGTTATGGCATGCCTAATGGGATGCAAAAAATGACACTGATGAGACACCTAGCTATGCAAATGCAAAGAGCTTTGATCGCTGATCCCCCATGGAGTAGTAAATGCTGTCTTGTCACGGTCATCTTCGTGCACCAAAATCTGATTATACCCGGAATAACCATCAAGCAATGACATCCTTGATGCCCCCACTACCCGCTGCAATATATGATCCATTTTGGGCAGCGGATAATTGTCCTTTAGTGATACCTTGTTTAGATTTCTGAAGTCTATACACAAACGAATTTCGCCGGTCTTCTTTCTCACGGGCACCAAGTTGGAAATCCAATCAGAAAATCGGATTGGTACTATGATTCTAGACTGATATAACTTGTTGACTTCCTTCTCGATCAATGGCAGCAATTTAGGATTAATTCTTCTCAACTTTTGTCGGAAAGGCTTTTGATTTGGCTTTATTGGAATGGTATGCTGAATGATACTTGTGTCATAAGTTTTCAAATCGGAATAGTCCCATGCAAAAACATTAGAAAACAAAGACAATAATTTGATGTATTCATTCTTTACCTTGGGCGACAATGCTTTCGAGAGTTTCACCATCTTTGGATTTTCGGCAGTCCCAAGATTCACATCTTTGACACCTTCATCCGTTGGCATCAAAGTTGGCTTACGGGCCACATCATCTTGATCGAACAATTCTTCCAAAGGAATTAATCCTTTAGGAATGTACTTTTCCTTGAGCTGCAACACATCCATCTGATTTACTCCTTCAGCTTCCGTGTCTATGGAGATGTCTTCGAATTTACCCTCAATTTGCAGAAAATCTTTGATTTCTTCGTCATCTTGGAAAACTTGCCAACACCTTTGATTATCTGGAACTGTGGGACGATGCTCCACATATATCTCAAACTTATTGCTGGAATTCATGGGTATTTTCAGATTACTCGCTGCCTTTGCCAATGCATCTGCAACACCATTTTGAATCCGGGGCACACATGTCAAAGTATGTTCTGAAAAT
This sequence comes from Pinus taeda, assembly GCA_000404065.3. Classification (NCBI taxonomy): domain Eukaryota; kingdom Viridiplantae; phylum Streptophyta; class Pinopsida; order Pinales; family Pinaceae; genus Pinus; species Pinus taeda. Next base: position 2,113 of record APFE031159974.1, read on the forward strand.
CGTTTTAAAATGTCTAGGACAACATTCCGATATGCTCGCATACGAGGATGTTTGGCCTGAAATTCACCTTTCAGGTTCTTGATAACCAATTCGGAGTCGCCATATACCGCTATCTTCTTTGCCTTCGACTTCCTAAGGATTTTCAGACCAGCAATAAGAGCCTCGTATTCCACCTCATTATTTGAACAATCAAAAGCTAATTTATATGAACATACCCGTACCTTGCTTGGGACTTGGTTTTGGACTGAAAATGGGCTTCGAATCCACACACCTATACCAGCACCATCGCTGCCCACAGCGCCATCAAAATCCATGGTCCAAAGATCATCTTCATCGTCTTCTAAGTGCTGAAAATGTGATGTCGATGCATTCTCTATTGGCTGCCCATTTGTTTCAGCTATTGGCTTTATAACAACAGACCTTTCTTCACTTTCCTTTCTCAAAACTTCTCTAAAATTCTCTGTAATAGCTGGTATATCTTCTACTTGAACTATCTGACTATATCTCTCATTGAAATTATCCGTAAACAAAACAAAATATTCTAAATCTGTTTGTACATAATTTACAGGATGATTGACGGGCTTTTCCTTACTAGTGATCATGTATTTCATCTTTTGTTCCCGATATAACTTCCTCATCTGACCAAAAACTGGAATTGTAGCATAGGAAAAATCAAGCTGAAGTGTACCTTTGAGCTTGGCTCCCCATGATCTCGAAAGCAACATGCTGAATCGCGGAGGAATATCCACCACCACCACGTCCATCAAAACATTCTTTGCTGGGATTTGATCTAGACTCACCACCAAGTCCTTGATCAAACCAATACATTTCACCCGGTTGGAATCAAACAAATACAAATCATGATAATTCCTAATGATGTCAAGTCCCAACTTCTCCATAATCGCTTTGGGCATCAAATTATGTGAAGCTCCCGAATCAAACATGGCGTTGTGCAGCACATACACATGTAATCGCAAACTGATATAGAATGGAGGAACATCACTCTCGGGAGACTCACCATTTAAAACGGGCCCAAAAATCAGCTCAGGCTGATCATCTTCTACGTTTACGGTGTCTAGCATTGGATCGAAATTCAACATCTTGGAAATTTGGCCTCGGTAGGTGTTGTTCTTCATGATTTCCGTCAAAGGAATAGACACCTTCAACTTTGCAACCTCATTCTCCAAACTGAAAGCTGAAATCTTCTCACCTTCTTTAGCTGAATTGTCTCTTTTTTCACCTCTATCTCTTGGTGCATTTGATGGCTAGTTTATTTTGCTTGCTGATAATGATTGGCCTGTTGAAGGATCGCTTATTTCTTTGCCTTTTTTCTCTGGGACAGCAGAACCATTCTTTGCCGAAGCCTCTGCTCTCTTTTGGATGGGATTTATGGGAACCACTCGGTTTCTTAATTGCCTTTGATGACCTTGCTGAGCTGATAAAGCATGCAAATACCCTCTTTGATACTCTTCCGATTCTTCTTGAAGTGCTGCATCGTTTGATAAAATATAATGCTCATCTTGGGGAATCACGGAATTACTCACCAACTCTTCCTCTGCTGTAATATACGTGTGCAGATCATCAGGAGTGAAGAAGTGATTTTCTTCTCCAACATTATCACCTTCATCCTCCGATTCTTGAGTAACAAAATTTTGCTCAAATGGAGGTTTAATTTGCTGTTGAGTGGTTGCCTCCTGTGCTCTTGTATCCCGCTGTTTGATTCTATATTGGGGTTGCTGTTGACCTCTGAAATTTGGATTACGAATCTGAGGCTCAGGCTTGCCAAGAATAACATTTTCAAATGTCCTTTTTAGCTGTTCAACATCACGAATAAGATGATTTGAGGTGGATGCTTCCTCTTTGATTGTGACTCGTTTCTCGGCCTTCATTCTTGCCCTTTTGTCATTTAAGTTTGCCTCAACACTGATTGCAATTTTCTGCATATCCTCCAGGGTGGGAGGATCTCGGTCTCTCAATGAATAAGCCATCTCCGGATCAAAGCCATCCAGGAACTTAAGTAGAGCTGACTTCCTTGACGGCTTCAAATCATCGGGAATAGCATTGTAAACTGTATTGAATATGATTATGTAATCTTGAACAGACTCACCCGGATTACGCTTGAGGTTATTGTATTCGACATTGATTTGTAGCGGATCTTTTCTTATTTCCCAACGGTCTAAGAACTGCCTTTGAAGTGCATCCAAGGAGGTAATGCTTCCGGCTGTCAACCCTCTGAACCACTTTCTAAATTCCCCTCCAAATGTCTAAACAAACAGCCACATAGTAACATCTTCTTCATCTATCTCATATAGATCGAAGAAGGTTGTCATCCTGTCTATATGTTGTTGAGCCGAGACACTTTGTGGATGGCCATCAAACATAGGGATTTTGCTTTGATAATCAGCCGGCATATCATGGAGATTTTGGGGAAGAGCAAGGGGAGCAAATCGGGCAACCATTGCTTTAGGAGGGGGAGTAGGGTGAGTATGAGGAGGAGGAGCTATGATAGCGGGGAATGTGATAAGAGGAGTTGTAGTTTGTGGAGTTGGGCGAGTCGGAGGGGTAGGAGGTTTAGGAGGGGTATGGGATGTAGAAGGAGAACTGACTGTGGATTCGGGATAAGTGGTTATAGGAGAAATATAAATAAAATGAGGATTGGTTTGCTCATGCACCGTGATAGTAGATCCAATATGGACAGATATATGCTCAACGAACTGAGCAAGACTGGTGGCGTGAATATCTGATTGAAGAGATCTTAGGATGAAATTGTCAATCAATTTATTGTGTCTCTCAATGTCAATGGCAGCAGCAAAATCAGGGTCGGGAACTAGAGAATCAAGTGCACTTTCAGATTTGGCTTTAAACAAGGACAACTCAAAGCTTTCATCAAAGTCTAGATCTTCGAAATACTTGATAATAGTTGGAGATGAATGCGATTTGAAAATAGATCTAGGATCAGTAGCCAGCTTGTTTTTCTCAAGAAGACTAGGAAAGAAAAACCATTCAGCCTATGAATACTCTCAACCTATCATCCACGACTCAGAGTTAACAATTATACTGGGATAAAAGTGGCAATGAAGTGCTACTTTCACAAGCTCACGGAGATCGACTTAAGCAACGTTTATCTACTAACGCTGATGTAAAACAAGAGCGTGTTCGAAGGCTACCTGGCGTATCTTCAGACTCCATCTAAGACTTATGAAATAACACGTCAATGAACAAACGATAAGTTTGTTCTCCCCAGTATGGTCGCCAGTATGTTAGCACTTGAAATTTCACCTCAAGCTGAAAAAGGCAAACCTCAAGGCAACATCAAACCATTTAGCCTCGTAGCTAGCCCTACGGGGCAGGAGAACGCTCTCTCCGGTCAATCTCAGTAAAATCTTCAATGGATGAGATGACCAATAGGGTAACACTGATTTTAGGCTAGTAAATTGATCAAAAGGGTTGATTTGGGGTTTTAAGGGTTTTTGGTGGCAAATTGAGGGGATGGCAATTTTGGGTGCGGGGATTGGACACAGTTTCTGCAGGGGGTTCTTTGGGGCGAGGTAGGAGACAGTATTGATGCCTTTGATTGAGGTGGATGATTAAGAATGACAGGTGAGGAGTTAAGGAGAGCAAACAATAACTTTGAATTCTCCTTAAACAGTAGAAAACATTGAAATTAAACAAACTTAAAAGCAGAGCATGACAGTCATGAATTCTTACTTTAACACTTCGTTTTCTTAATGTGCAGAAGGAAAAGAAAGGAAATGATTCACATAACACACTTATAGGTACATAGAGAAACACACCATCAATACATGTAACCACAAGAATCCCAAAAAGGACTGCAAAACCCTGGTCTTCCTTAGCAAAAAATTGCAGAGATACAGTGAAATAATACAATGATAGCTTCTCCCTCAAGAGTCCAACCATGAAAATGAGCAAGAAAGTACATAATATAGATCATCTAACCTCTTTCCTTGCCTCCATGGGTCGAGCTCACTATCCTAGGAGCTGTTTCAACCACTTCTAAACTTAGCACTAAAAACTAGGCAGTCAAAACAACTTGCCTCTATAAACTAGGAAACCAATCCATTCATTAAATGTTTGCTATTTCATGCATGAATCTTCTAAAAAAGGTAAATAAGTGTCAGTTCAACATGAAAATACATTAATTACATCAAAGAGGGTGAAAAATCCCATCTCAAGTCAAAACTGGTCAAAGCTGGGCGAATTCCTGAGCTGTACAGTGAAATTTGGAGAAATTTGCCTGATGGGTCGTGTACCTCTGCCTGACGGGTCGCGTGTCTTTGAGACCACTTTTGGGGCACTTTTAGGTGTCCAAATGAGGGAAAAGTGGGATTTTTGGAAAGGTCTGGATGTCGACTGTCCAACCCAAGTGGAATTTCTGAATTTGGTGGCCATTTGCCCCTCCAAACTTGCAATATCCCAAGACTGCTTTCTGTATGTCAAAAATGTGGCAGAAAGTCATTTTTTGCATGTTTTTTGACTTTCTTGAGGCCCAAAACTTGATGAAATTTCTTAGTAATGGCTGAGCAATTGTAACTTTCCATGAAAAATATGGAAATGCTGAGTTTTTGCAAAATGGAGTTGCCGGGACGAAGGGTCTCACCGGGGGTGAGACCCGTTAATGGAGAAAACCTGTAAATTGCCTGAAAAAACCAAAATTTACCCAAAATGCTCAAAATTTCTTGGGATTTGTGCTGTGGCTGAGCTATTTAGTGCCATGCTCCTTCAAGGAAGCCTCAGCCAAGATACGGAGGGGATCGGGCCTCTTTCTTCGTTTTAGTGCCTTTGCCAACCGCCTTTGAAGCACCTTCATCTTTGCTTTGCACACGTGCATCCGCGCCCAATAATGGTTCCTCATGTTCCTCAGCAGTTTGTTATGTTGGTTGGCCTTAGCCAAAAACCTTTTCAAATGAGCATTGTCCCAAATAAGCATAGATTCTCGATCTATGGGTGTCAAATCACAGGGTCTCCTACGAACCAATTCCCGGTCTTCATGAATCTTCCGCAATTCATAAAGCTTGTGCTCATCTTCCAACTATTTGTTGCGCTGCTCTAAATAGTTAATTATCCATTTTTCCATCAGCAATTCCGAGTGCAGCGACTCATTCTCGATCCTTTTCTCTCGGATGATATCCTTGAGCTCTGAGCTAGGAGAACTGGCGTCAAGATCAATAATGTCAATATCTGGATCACCTGACAATCCCTACTCAATCATGGGCTACATGCCCCTCTCTGATACCTGTGCTGCTGTCGGAAGTGAGGCCCCTTCCGCCTAGTGTGGAGATAACACTCGCGGTGCTGATGAAGAAGGCGAGACCCCTTCCACCTGGTGTGGAGAAAGTACTCGCTGAGCTGCTGCAAATAAGGCCCTCTGGCCTCTCTGATAAGTAACCAAAGGTGGGGAGCTGACATGTCTAATGACGTGGATGTCATGCTGCTGAGATGGTCCTCCTTCCTCGTGAACAACCTCAGGATGTGGCAGAGGTAATGATGTGAAAAGTTCACGGGAGATGAACTCTTCCCATGAGATGCCTCGCTGAGCCAACTGATGTAATACTACAAGCTAAATCAAACCATAATGGTAAAGGCTCCTATATTGCTGTGCCGGGCTCTTCCTCTGCATTATGGACACCATCCTCTCAATGTTCTGATAGAAGAAAACAGGGATATTCATCATCCGTACCCGTGTGAAGTGCATCAATATGCGGATATGGTACGAATATATTTGTGAAAATCTGCCCTCACAGGTAAAATAACGCATGATGAGCCTCATCATGGGAGCATACTCATGCCTGAGAAATCTGAATGGAAACACACCTGTCAATAGTCTCACGAATGATGGTCTAATAAAAGGCTCAACCTGAACAGTGTCCAACACCTTGTGCTTATTCCATATCTCCCCGACATTAGGTATCCCTGTAGCTTGTGAAATCACCTCGGGTGTCAAAATAAAGTCCACCCCGGCAAGGTTGACATGTCCATCATGCAAGTGTAAAACAAATAGACAAGCCAACTCTCTGTGGTGCTGAATCTGAGAGATCTTCTCGCAAAACTCATAGCAAGACATATACTGAAAACATGAGACTGCCATAGGACAAGCCTGTAAATCTATCAAAGAGGTGGGCTCCTCTCTCCTCTGATGACCACCCTTTCCCTTATGAGGCCTCCTTTGTACCTCAATTTCTAAAGCTGATGCCTGGTCTTCACTCTGCTCATAGGTTTCAGTTTCTGACATTGTTTAAGGAGTAGAGTGGCTAAAATGTCCTGCTATTTCTGCCTGCAAAATGCTGATTTTATACTGTTTCAAGGGGACAAGGAACATGAGGAGAATGTTAGGGAAGGGGCACTTTTAAAGGGAACATGGGAATAAATATATAAAACAGGGACTTAAGGGAAAAACATTGCAACAATTATTTCATATGCATCATGATATATATTTGTTTACATTGACATCATGAGGGGTAGGGTTAGGACTTGAGTGTTTATTTTTTTAGGGAAGAGGGGTAGGGTTTAAGGCTCTTATCAAATTTGGAAGGGAAATTTAAATAAAATGATAAGGAATATGTAATGGGAGGTGGACAATAGGAAAGAAAAGGGATACCTCAAAACAACATGATAAACCCTAGCAATTTTGACAACTTCAAACCCAAAGCAGAATGGAGACTTTTACTTGCAAAATGAAGACCTTTAAAAATACAATCATGATCTTCTTGAATGTAGCAAGCAATAATTTTTCATGATTGAGGGCCTACCTTGCAAAATTTGGCAATTTCGTGGTTCCTTAGCAGCTTGCTGGCGATTTTGTGTAGATGGTACGTTGATGGGTCGCGTTCACTGCGCAATAGGTCTCACTTGCCTGACGGGTCGCGCCCATACAAAATTTACACTAGCTGAGGTACCCTGACGGGTCGCGCCTGCTTGACGGGTCTCTCCTCTCCCAAACGCTCTTGCAATTCACTCAAACGCTCAAACGCTCTTGAAATCTGATTTCTCTATCACTTGGATGCACAATGAGGCTTAATGGAGGAAAATAGAGCCTTTATAGCCTTGCTTTGAATAAAGTTCATGTCATAACCCATTTTCTAATGTTTTTCCTTTGACACTTTAAAAAACTTGACTTTTTGGTTTCCTTTGTCCTGAAATTGACTGATTTAATGCTTTTTCTCGATTTTTTTTGCAGGGATATCATCTGAGGGATCTTGGCAAGGGAGCCAGGGTTACATGCTATCCTTGGAAGTTTTTTTTTTGAAATTTCATCATTTTTTACAAAAAAATCTAAAAATGACCTTGGCTTTAAAAACAGAGTTTTTAAATCTAAGGTGAAAATTAACTGGACAAGATAGAAATTTGCGAAGAAACACCTTTAAAATCATCCTTCTGGCTTGCTGAACATTTATTGACCTTCAGAGACATGACCTTGAAGACAAACTTGACCAAAACCCTAGACCTAGGAATTTGACCTCAAGACAAGACAAGACAATCTTGAAAAATTTTAATGACTGAAATAACTTTGGTCCAACAACTCCAAGAGGGGGAAAAAGACACCAGCTCCTCCATCAGGGTTATGGCATGCCTAATGGGATGCAAAAAATGACACTGATGAGACACCTACCTATGCAAATGCAAAGAGCTTTGATTGCTGATCCCCCATGGAGTAGTAAATGCTGTCTTGTCACGGTCATCTTCGTGCACCAAAATTTGATTATACCCGGAATAACCATCAAGCAATGACATCCTTGATGCCCCCACTACCCGCTACAATATATGATCCATTTTGGGCAGTGGATAATTGTCCTTTAGTGATACCTTGTTTAGATTTCTGAAGTCTATACACAAACGAATTTCGCCGGTCTTCTTTCTCACGGGCACCAAGTTGGAAATCCAATCAGAAAATCAGATTGGCACTATGATTCCAGACTTATATAACTTGTTGACTTCCTTCTCGATCAATGGCAGCAATTTAGGATTAATTCTTCTCAACTTTTGTCGGAAAGGCTTTTGATTTGGCTTTATTGGAATGGTATGCTGAATGATACTTGTGTCATAAGTTTTCAAATCGGAATAGTCCCATGCAAAAACATTAGAAAACAAAGACAACAATCTGATGTATTCATTCTTTACCTTGGGCGACAATGCTTTTGAGAGTTTCACCATCTTTGGATTTTCGGCAGTCCCAAGATTCACATCTTCAACACCTTCATCCGTTGGCCTCAAAGTTGGCTTACGGGCCACATCATCTTGATCGAACAATTCTTCCAAAGGAATTAATCCTTTAGGAATGTAATTGTCCTTGATCTGCAACACATCCATCTGATTTACTCCAGCTTCCGTGTCTATGGAGATGTCTTCGAATTTACCCTCAATTTGCAGAAAATCTTTGATTTCTTCGTCATCTTGGAAAACTTGCCAACACCTTTGATTATCTGGAACTGTGGGACGATGCTTCACATATATCTCAAACTTATTGCTGGAATTCATGGGTATTTTCAGATTACTCGCTGCCTTTGCCAATGCATCCGCAACACCATTTTGAATTCGGGGCACACATGTCAAAGTATGTTCTGAAAATCGTTTTAAAATGTCTAGGACAACATTCCGATATGCTCGCATACGAGGATGTTTGGCCTGAAATTCAGCTTTCACTTGCTTGATAACCAATTCAAAGTTGCCATATACCGCTATCTTCTTTGCCTTCAACTTCCGAAGGATTTTTAGACCAGCAATAAGAGCCTCGTATTCCGCCTCATTATTTGAACAATCAAAAGCTAATTTATATGAACATACCCGTACCTTGCTTGGGACTTGGTTTTGGACTAAAAATGGGCTTCGAATCCACACACCTATACCAGCACCATCTCTGCCCACAGCGCCATCAAAATTCATGGTCCAAAGACCATCTTCATCGTCTTCTAAGTGCTGAAAATGTGATGTCGATGCATTCTCTATTGGCTGCCCATTTGTTTCAGCTATTGGCTTTATAACAACAGACCTTTCTTCACTTTCCTTTCTCAAAACGTCTCTAAAATTCTCTGTAATAGCTGGTATATCTTCTACTTGAACTATCTGATTATCTATCTCATTGAAATTATCCGCAAACAAAACAAAAGATTCTAAATCTGTTTGTACATAATTTACAGGATGATTGACGGGCTTTTCCTTACTAGTGATCATGTATTTCATCTTTTGTTTCCGATATAACTTCCTCATCTGACCAAAAACTGGAATTGTAGCATAGGAAAAATCGAGCTGAAGTGTACCTTTGAGCTTGGCTCCCCATGATCTCGAAAGCAACATGCCGAATCGCGGAGGAATATCCGCCACCACCACGTCCATCAAAACATTCTTTGCTGGGATTTGATCTAGACTCATCACCAAGTCCTTGATCAAACCAATACATTTCACCAGGCTAGAATCAAACGAATACAAATCATGATAATTCCTAGTGATGTCAAGTCCTAGCTTCTCCATAATCGCTTTGGGCATCAAATTATGTGAAGCTCCCGAATCAAACATGGCGTTGTGCAGCACATACTCATGTAATCGTAAACTGATATAGAATGGAGGAACATCACTCTCGGGAGACTCACCATTTAAAGCGGCCCAAAAATCATCTCAGGCTGATCATCTTCTACGTTTACGGTGTTTAGCATTGGATCGAAATTCAGCATCTTGGAAATTTGGCCTCGGTAGGTGTTGTTCTTCATGATTTCCGTCAAAGGAATAGACACCTTCAACTTTGCAACCTCATTCTCCAAACTAAAAGCTGAAATATTCTCACCTTCTTTAGCTGAATTGTCTCTTTTTTCACCTCTATCTCTTGGTGCATTTGATGGCTGGTTTATTTTGCTTGCTGATAATGATTGGCCTGCTGAAGGATCGCTTATTTCTTTGCCTTTTTTCTCTGGGACAGCAGAACCATTCTTTGCCGAAGCCTCTGCTCTCTTTTGGATGGGATTTATGGGAACCACTCGGTTTCTTAATTGCCTTTGCTGACCTTGCCGAGCTGATAAAGCATGCAAATACCCTCTTTGATACTCTTCCGATTCTTCTTGAAGCGTTGCATCATTTGATAAAATATAATGCTCATCTTGGGGAATCACGGAATTACTCACCAACTCTTCCTCCTCTGTAATATACGTGGGCAGATCATCAGGAGTGAAGAAGTGATTTTCTTATCCAACATTATCACCTTCATCCTCCGATTCTTGAGTAACAAAATTTTTCTCAAATGGAGGTTTAATTTGCTGTTGAGCGGCTGCCTCCTGTGCTCTTGTATCCCGCTGTTTGATTCTATATTGGGGCTGCTGTTGACCACTGAAATTTGGATTACGAATCTGAGGCTCAGGCTTGCCAAGACTAACATTTTCAAATGCCCTTTTTAACTGTTCAACATCATGAATAAGCTGATTTGAGGTGGATGCTTCCTCATTGATTGTGACTGGTTTCTCTGCCTTCATTCTTGCCCTTTTGTCATTTAAGTTTGCATCAACTCTGACTGCAATTTTCTGCATATCCTCCAGGGTGGGAGGATCTCGGTCTCTCAATGAATAAGCCATCTCTGGATCAAATTCATCCGGGAACTTAAGTAGAGCTGACTTCCTTGACAGCTTCAAATCATCGGGAATAGCATTGTAAACTGTATTGAATCTGATTATGTAATCTTGAACAGACTCACCCAGATTACGCTTGAGGTTATTGTATTCGGCATTGATTTGTAGCGGATCTTTTCTTATTTCCCAATGGTCTAAGAACTGCCTTTGAAGTGCATCCAAGGAGGTAATGCTTCCGGCTGTCAACCCTCTGAACCACTTTCTAACTTCCCCTCCGAATGTCTAAACAAAGAGCCACATAGTAACATCTTCTTCATCTGTCTCATATAGATCGAAGAAGGTTGTCATCCTGTCTATATGTTGCTGAGCCGAGACACTTTGTGGAGGGCCATCAAACATAGGGATTTTGCTTTGATAATCAGCCGGCATATCATGGAGATTTTGGGGAAGAGCAAGGGGAGCAAATCGGGCAGCCATTGCTTTAGGAGGGGGAGTAGGGTGAGTATGAGGAGGAGGAGCTGTGATAGCGGGGAATGTGATAAGAGGAGTTGTAGTTTGTGAAGTTGGGGGAGTTAGAGGGGTAGGAGGTTTAGGAGGGGTATGGGATGTAGAAGGAGAACCGACTGTGGATTCGGGATAAGTGATTATAGGAGAAATAGAAATAAAAGGAGGATTGGTCTGCTCATGCGCCGTGATCGTAGATCCAATATGGATAGATATATGCTCAACGAACTCAGCAAGACTGGTGGCGTGAATATCTGATTGAAGCGATCTTAGGATGAAATTGTCAATCAATTTATTGTGTCTCTCAATGTCAATGGCAGCAGCAACATCAGGGTCAGGAACTAGAGAATCAAGTGCAGTTTCAGATTTGGCTTTAAACAAGGACAACTCAAAGCTTTCGTCAAAGTATAGATCTTTGAAATACTTGATAATAGTTGGAGATGAATGCGATTTGAAAATAGATCTAGGATCAGTAGCCAGCTTGTTTTTCTCAAGAAGACTAGGAAAGAAAAACCATTCAGCCTATGAAAACTCTCAACCTATCATCCACGGCTCAGAGTTAACAATTATACTGGGATAAAAGTGCCAATGAAGCACTACTTTCACAAGCTCACAGAGATCGACTGAAGCAGCGTTTATCTACTAACGCTGATGTAAAACAAGAGCGTGTTCGAAGGCTACCTGGCATATCTTCAGACTCCGTCTAAGACTTATGAAATAACACGTTAATGAGCAAACGATAAGTTTGTTCTCCCCAGTATGGTCGCCAGTATGTTAGCGCTTGAAATTTCACCTCAGGCTGAAAAAGGCAAACCTCATGGCAACATCAAACCATTTAGCCTCGTAGCTAGCCCTACGGGGCAAGAGAAGGCTCTCTCCGGTCAATCTCAGTAAAATCTTCAATGGATGAGATGACCAATAGGGTAACACTGATTTTAGGCTAGTAAACTGATCAAAAGGGTTGATTCGGGGTTTTTAGGGTTTTTGGTGGCAAATTGAGGGGATGGCAATGTTGGGTGCGGGGATTGGACCCAGTTTCTGCAGTGGGTTCTTTGGGGCGAGGTAGAAGACATTATTGATGCCTTTGATTGAGGTGGATGATTAGGAATGACAGGTGAGGAGTTAAGAAGAGCAAACAATAACTTTGAATTCTCCTTAAACAGTAGAAAACATTGAAATTAAACAAACTTAAAAGCA
>APFE031159987.1:0-26369 GCA_000404065.3 Pinus taeda
GCATTCATGTGTAAGAGAAACCTTTGTACATATGAATCTAACCCTATCTTGGGGAATATTTATGGCATGATCATGATAATGAGGCTCCAAATCTGATTCTGGCCAAATCTCATAAGATTTCAATGCACCCCCTAATGTATGCTCAAATCCTATTGGATGTGGTAGAGGAGCATCATGTTTTAACACCTTCTCAATTTTAACCACTATACCATATTTCTATGCACTTTATGCCCAAGCTTTGTATTAAATATGGAGCCCTCACCCAACTTCAATCCATGTTGCAGAAGATCTACCTTGTCTCCAACAGAAAATGTAGAAGAAACATTTGCACCTATAAACGAATGTAAATAAGGTTAGTATTTACTCAATAAAACATTTACTATACTATCAATAATATTTAACACATGCCTCAATATTTTGATTTACCTATGTTGTGTCTCAAATCTATGATCTTCCATGGATGTATGTCCCCTTCATTAACATCCTCATCAATCAAATGTGGTTGAGTGATACCAATTAACCAAATTGTAACATAACCTGCATTAACCCTTTCTCCAACATAATAAGTTCTAAACTCTACAGATTCGACCCTTCCTAGCCCAATAACCTGATCATTAATAAGGAGATCAACATAGTCCCCTTTTGCCAAAATTATATTTTCCATTGTAGCTTGTATCAATTCTTTAACAAAAATTAAATCGTAACATGTAATTAAAAGGTTGAACCATGTAAAGTGTGACTTTATATTTTCGCAAAAACACAACTTACAAAAAAAGTAATATAGATGCAATAATTTAAATAGTATGGTAGTCATACTGTATGTAATAAAACATTGCTTCCCACCATCTACTGCCTACTACCAAGAATTACTTCACATACAAATTACACAAAACAATATATATGAAGACTGGGCAATTAGAGATGTAGATAGTATCATAGAATGAAAAATATAACCTCATATCAAACCACCAAGTTCCTATTTAACTTTAGAAATGACACTTGTAGTTTTGATGCATGTTTATGAATAATGATCATAAGAAATTTGTAGAAGTTGAAGAACCAAAACATGGTCCTTTGGAAAATATAAGAAATTCCAAGATTGATGCTACATAAGATGTCTAAGATCCCCATGAGAAGGAGAAATTATATTTATATTTCACTTAGTGAAGATGTTTGATGTTTGAACTTGATAATCTAAATCCAAACTATAGGTTTTCTTCCAAATAAGAGTTTTTGTACTGTAAATACTAGATAATTCTCATTTTTATTCTAAAAGCAAAGAAATTACATCGGAAGAGAATTATAGTATACCTAAATAAGATATTTATTCATGAACTTCAAAATTATACAAAGCTCACATTATTCTCCATGGATCAAATAATTATGATTGGATAATTGTGTTTGTGCCAAAAGGAAAGCTATATTGTTATCTTTCCTTCCAACTCAAGCACAAATGTAGTGCCAACAATAACATATATTTATATACGATTATTTTGCACTATCATTGATCTTCATAAATTGTTCCAAATTCAATAAAAAGGCACATCAAAAGCTATAACTCTAACCATTGTGATTATTTAAACAATGTCACTCTTAGAGCATTGGTTGCATAAATAAGGAAGTTAGTAATCACTAGCTATCCTTCTTGCATAATCACAAATGCACTGCCAAGAATAATATCAGAGCACTAACCTTGGTGACGGTGAAATCTTGATAGTTTTCCTTTTGGCACAAGAACAAAGATCTAGTGCTTTCTATAATTCCTTCTAACACAAATACAAGCACATTTCCAACAATAATTTTGCATTGCGAAAAAAAATTAACACATGCAAGATTTACTTCTATCACAAACACAAACACATTTTCAACTGCAAGATGAAGGAAATTTAACACATTCTAACCTTCCTTCTAGCATAACGACAAACATATTTCTAATAACAACATTGCATTATAAAGGAAATATAATGTGCTAGCTTTCCTTCTATCACAAGTAGAAGCCCATATAGAACAACAACATTGCACCTCAAATGAAAGCCAGCAATCAATATCATTCCTTCTACTACAAACATAAGCATATTGGTAGAAGCAACATTACATTTCCAAATAAATCTAGCACATGCTAGATTTACTTCTAGCACAAACACAAGCACATTGCCAATAACAATATTATAAGGTGAACGAAATCCACCACATGCTAAATTTCTTTATAACATAAATAGAAGCATATTACTCACAAAAACATTGTAAAGTAAAATAAATCTTACACATTCTAGAGTCTCTTCTAGCACAAACATAATCACATTGTCAAAAACAACATTGCAAGGTGGAAGATATATAGCATATGCTTGATTTACTTCTAGCATAAACACAAGCACATTGCCAACAATAACATTGTAGGGAAAACGAAATCCAATGCGTAATAGAATTCCTTTTAGCACAAACACAAGTACATTTCCAACGATATTGCACTGAAAAAGAAATCCAATGCAAGTTATCTTTCATTCTAGCACAAATACAATCACGTTGCCAACAACAATATTGCATTGCAAAAGAAATCTATTGCATTCTAGATTTTATTCTAGTACAAACACAAGTACGTTTCTAACACCAATAGTGCATTGCAAAATAAATTTAGTGCATGTTAGAATTCCTTCCACCATACACAAACATATTGCCAACATCAATATTGTAGGGTAAAAGAAATCTATCTCATGCTATATTTTCTTCTATCACAAACATAAGCATATTTGAAATAACAGTATAGCAAGGTGAATTAGATCTAACATGCTATTTGTACTTATATCCCAAACACAAACATGTCACCAATAACAACATTGCAAGGTGAATGAAATCTAACACATGCTAGATTTCCTTCTCTCGCAAACACAAGCACATAATAATATTGTAGGGTGAAAGAAACATACCGCATATTAGATTTACTTCTAGCCCAAACAAACATATTTCCAAAAACACCATTGCAAGACAAAAGAAATCTGGTGTGTGATAGATTTCCTTCTAGAACAAACACAAACACATAACATTGTAGGGCTAAAGAATCTAGCCCATGCTAGATTTTGTTATAGCAAGAACACAAACATATTACCAACAACATTCTAGGGCAAAAGAAATCTAGCACATGCTAGATTTCCTTTTAGCACAAGCACATTGCCAATAACATCATTGTAAGGTGAGGGAAATGTGGCGCATACTAGATTTCCTTCTAGCACAAACAATTGAATTGCAAACAACAACATTGCAATGCGAAAGAAATCTAGTGCACACTAGATTTCCTTCTAACGCATATACAATCACATTGTCAATAAACTCATAAAAGGGTGAAAGGAATCTAATGTATGCTAGATTTCCTTCTAGCACAAACACAAACACATTATAACATTTCTAGATAAAAAAAAAAAAAACTAGCACATGGTAATATTTACTTCTAGCACAAACAAAAGCATATTGCCAAAAACCACATTGTAGTGAAAAAAAATCTAGTGCATGCTAGATTTCCTTGAGCCAAAATAGAAGCATGTTTTCAATAACAACATTGCAAGGTGAATAAAATCTAACACGTGTTAGATTTACACATAGCACAAACACAAGCAAACAACAACATTTTTGCTAAACAAGTAGCTCAAAAAGACATGAGTAAAAAGGCCTTATAACTCCCTTTATCAGACATTGCCACTCAACATCTGGAATTTTTGAAGTACTCATAAAACCTTCGATAGATGGAAGTTTATTAGGAGATAGTCTTTTAGGCTTCCTGTGGCCAAAATGAATAAACTTTATTAGTAGAGATCTGCAAGATCCCACTCACAACTTTAGCAACAAATAAGTCCACACATGAAGTTAAAGGATCCTTTCTAAGTCTTTGAAATTCCACAATTGATTCCACATAGGGATCATGAACAAAAGCCATCAATTCCTTATTCCAAGAGGCAATAATTTGATTGTGTGTGTCATGTTTATTTTTAAAAGTAGTTACGGAGGCTTCATTTTCAAATAGATATCACCCCGCATTGTGGCATATAAGAAAACATACAATGGTCATCACTAGCATGATGACTGAGAAATTCAATGGAAGGGGGGATAAGATGCAATTATCTAAACAAACCCTCATGTTTTTTCCATTTTGGGACACATTTGTAGCAACACCAGCAATTTGAGCCAAGTTGTAAGACATATACCTCCTGTCCAATGCCACACTTGTCTGTCCGGAGCCAAGGGTAATGGCAACAAGCCATTTGTCAGTGATTTCGCTCCCATCTTCAACTATGCATACATCTATAGTATGTAATTTTGTTGCAACACTTGAGATATTAAATAGATTGGATATTTGAAATTTTCTCCACTTTTTTTTTCAGGAAATAAACTCCTTAGAATGGAAAATGTGGGACGCATAGAGACAACATATTTCTGGCATGGAAATGATAATCCTGTTTCTCGAGTTGACAATAACACCTGTTCAACTGACATAAAAACCAACAATACAACAAAACCATGATCTTTAAATCTGTTAAATAATCTTTTGATTCTTTGAATACCACTTTCAACAACGCCTTTTGTAGAGTTAGACTTCGAAGACATACAAATAATTGTAGAATCAGATGATCCCCAAGAAAGAGTTTTGCTAATAGAAAGTGGAAGAAATTGATCTTCGAACCTCCCAGGAAAATGTTTAACTTGTAAATAATACATTTTTGCACTTGGTGATCTTGAAGGTATAAAATGACCAGGGTTCAAAGACGTATTAAGGACCAAACCCAAAGGATCAAATACATAAAGAAATCCATCAGAAACTACCAATGGAAGGTCACATAGCAAGTAACAACTCAGTAAGCCTGAGCCATAGCTAAGGGTTTGACCTCGAAGTTTCCATGGAGGATTAAGATGGAAAATGCATATTCCTCCATACTTAGCATAGTATCTTCAAAAGTAATTATGAGAGCAGGCCCCTCGAATTCACATAGATTAGGTTGAAGTAAAGATTGTCATGGGTGATCCCACTTATCATATATAATGTGTAATTTATTTCTTTGGCATTGGTCTGCTATCTCAGACAGGTCAAACAATATAAGGTTGTCATTCCCATATCTCTGAAACAATTCAGTTATTCTAGTATGATCCATACAAGGTAAATCTTTTGACATTTCTTGATCTATAAATGACATATATCGTAGTGACTTTGCACCAAGTCACTCAGCCAAATCATTGCTTATAAATCAACAGAGTGTAATGGTGATTCTCTGTGGTGAAGACCCATATGAAAAGTGTTGTAATGATGATAAGACCAATGCAACTACTACTAGGATACCCACTCACCTTTCCCTTTATCCTACAAAACACTCCCAAGTGTGAAATCCTTTTTTTGCCAAGTGTTTTCTTGTAAAAGGGGAAAGTAATGAATAATTTAAACTGGAAGAATAACTTTCTTTGAGGAAAACAGGTTGGAAAACATGAAGCCTTATCTCCTTACCAAGAAAGGCTAACTAGGCTTGATTGATATCCATGACCGAGGAACTATATTAGTGGTAAAATTTGTTGTTTGCACTATGATTGGTGATGAAATTTGAAAGGCACACGTGCTATCATATTTAGAATGTTAACAGTTACACATCCATGACATCTCTGGCTCATCCAACTTCTATGACATAATAAGCGTAGTTGAAGCCTTGGAGATTTCTAGATCCAGTGTTCTTAGAAGAATGTGGCAGGGTTAGAATTTGGTATCCAAGCAGTTACTCACATTTATCACAAGCTAACCAACTGGTTTTCCTATTCTATATTACTCTCAAGATCTACTTACATGCCACAAGCAAAAGAAGGTATTGTAAAAACACTCTCTCTCTGTTTTTAAAGGAAAACAATCTCTGTGAAATGACCAAAGATAATTTTTTGTTATTTTTGTAACAGTTGCCTCGAGAACATTGTCAGAGAACTCATAATCCATTGCAGCATTTGAGAATGACATGGGGCACTGATTCTCAAGCATTTCTTGTTTGTTAGAATGAACTAGGTCCTATAAGAGGTAAGTCTGTCAACCCAATATTTCGTTGCACAACTGGAGGGTTAATCTAGCTAGACTCCACCATGTTGGTTTGTTAAAATTGGCAAAAAGGGCCAAATTCCACTTTGGACAGCTCCTATGGAAAAGATTATTGCAACATTAAATTCCTCTCTTCGATAAGACCAAAATCGATCTAAATATCGCCAAATTTGGATAAGGAAAATGGGTTTGCGAATTTATGTTTTCTCAAGTAAATTTATAAGGTCAGCCTCATCCTTATGTCGACTCATCAAGCCTAATTGTCATGTCCCATGAGCCCCCATAGAATTGTATATATAGAGGTTTCCTCTCACCACATTTCGACACATCCAAGTGCATCAGCCACACCTCTGAAAAAGGTAGACATCTAAGGCAAGGATGTAGGTGTCAAGAGTCAAGTTTATGAAGCTGTTTATCTCTATTTAGGGTGAAGTTTCCTTGGGAGAGAGTCACAGGTCTAAGGCACCATGGGTGGAGGCTAGAGGATTGTCTTGGAAGTTTAACTCTTGACTGTGAGAGTGAGTTTCTTGTTGGATAGGGCCGCAGTCAGAGGTATGCTCATTGGGTATTTTTCTGTGCCATTTGGTGTGTTGCATCTCTATTACAAGCCACAGAAAGAGGGTTGCTACAACAACTTATTGGTAAGAAGTTTGGAGGGTGTAAAATCCTTCTATCTAGGCCACATATGTCTAGGCTAGAGCGTAGCTAGGTCAAGCACTCGTCCATCTGTTTGGGACTACTTTGTAATCTCTCATAGGTCCAAACTACAACAAGGAGGAAGATGCATCCGAGATGGATTTCTACATGATGTTTGGGCTTGTCAAAGTTGGATTTTTCTCTCCTACAGCAGGCTACAACCCTAGTTGTGTGTTACAAGTAGGCTATAGGCCTTGATAGCCTTGGACAGGAGATTGAAATGCTGGCAGGAGGTTGCAGGCCTTGGATCTCTTGGATGGAAGACTGTGACTCTTATCTTTTGTTTGATTAATAGTCCAAACCATCAACAAATTGGAACAGAGGTGTTTGGAGGAAGGCCACAGTCAGGTAGGGGTCCAAGAGAAAAGAAAGAAGGTTGTAATAGTTTTCCATCAAACCCTCTCAATAATTGGTATTATCTTAGTTCATCATTAGAGAAGTGTTTCAACCCTTTAAGATCCTCGACCTGTATTCTTTCTATGACTCACATTTTATGATTTGCATTCTATAAACTCTGGCCTGCCTGGTGTTCATAAGAATCACTACACATCTCTCCAATCACAGACAATGACTCATTATGTTTACACAACACCTTGATATGTAAAATAGTCTGTTCAAAATTCATATTGGCCATGATATGATGGATACGATATGACACATGGAAACTGATACTCTGCAAATCCCATGATAGTGACCACAATTCTCATCAATAACATATTTGTACTATTGTAACCTTGTAGTATAACATAGTTCAGATTTCATTAACTTCGTACTAATCAAGTTTGCACCTGTGATTATTATTTGAAGCTGTCTAAACTATAATCTAGCCAGAGATAGCTTGCTCCTGTAATACGACCTTATCTCAGTGCCCTGAAATCAGTATCTATGACATATCTCCTTAGATCTAGGTTATAAATTGACAAGAACCTTGCATAGAAGTAACATTGACAAGTTTAAGTCTTTAGCACAGTAAACCCTGTAGCTGCTGGTATATGATATAAATATAAATGGCATAATCCTGAGGATGAACATAAATGACAGAAGCATCATTTGGGGTTCAAGTTGATCACACCCTTCTATTGTGTCAATCTTTGAATATCTAATTTTATTAGTCGAAATACCTCTGTGGCTCAAATCTGAAGAATATAATTTGAGGTAGTATGTCCTAAGCTTTACATCTTGTGAAGATCACCCTTGGAACACTATGATGATTACCTTGTTCACTTGATCATCCATAATTGATTGGTGGATTACTACTATTGAATATTGTTATATCCCTTCCAGAGATTGAAATATCAAGTCATTGTCTCTAAAGGAATAGCTCAAAAGGCCACTTCAATTGCTTCTCCAGATATTCTATTGACAATACTTTCAGATAGTTACATTTGTTGAGGGTAGGTGTTGTAAGAATTTTGCAAAGGCTGACAATTGTGAAAGTCTTGACATTGAGATCACTATACATGAGTCAATACTACTGCATACACAATTGTGAAATAACGATTGCAGGGTAGTATAATGCACATCAAGATTTGAGAGTTAATGTTCTTGGTGGTGCCTAGGGTTTTTCTTTGAGTGAAATTTGTCAAAATTATGTATAGCTGATTTACAGTATTGATAACTCATATGACAAGATGCATGTGGAAGAAAATGAAAGATGGAAGACTTGTTGATCAGAAGTTCGAAGGCTTGCTTAATAGCTTAAGCAAAGCTACCAACGTTTTTAAAGTATTTGCCATATGCCTACAATTGAATAGAATATTAAGGCAGTTTCTTTGATATACTGGGAAGTCAGAATATGTTACTATTAGTATGGTTATGTATGACACTCAGGGTACATCTTGATGATGTATGGGCTTCAATTTTCCAGAAGTACAATACCTTCATCTGGCATATTCAACCTTGAATAAAATCTATTGTTGAGATTCATAATATGTTGAGCAGTCAATATATCTCAGGGTCCATATTTTATGAAAAGTGTATCTAGGCCTTTATAGTGATTAGGGATTTCTACAAAGTCAGTTTCAATAGATTCCCAGAAACTGTTATTTTTTGCAGTTTGTTTTTTCCTAGAAACAAGAGTTCCAGGGCTCACATGGCAGAGATGCTTAAGTAGATTGCTCCTCAAAGTGATTTTGTTTTGGTAGGACCACAAATGTCACTATGAATTAACTCGTGATTTGTGTTGCTCTCAATTTAGATATTTAAAAGCTATCCATCTTCTGCTTTCCAAAAACACATGCTTCAACTCTCATGCCAGGTCAAAATTGAAGCAAATTAGCATCACGTTATCACTGAAACTGGATCACATAATCATTCAATAAGGCAAAAATACTATGAAATGAGACACTCACAATTTTATTACAAAGATAGAGCAAAAGAAAATTGATTTGGAAGCACATAAACACATAATAGATCTTTTAACACTAAACATTCCAATTCGTATCGCTCTTTATTTGCCCAATAACCTTTCACTTCCTATAATCTCTCTCTCACCACATATGTAGCCAATTTTTTCCTCCTATTGACTTGCCATTTTACAGACCCTCAAATTACACCACTCACAATTGTTTCATGTACACTAATTTAAAAATTTGACCATTACTTTAATGACCTAACATTTTAACAACAGAACCAAGGCAAGCCTTCACGATCGTTCCTATAATAGCTCACATCAAATCACAAGATCCCAAAATGGCTTTTCCTGGTTACAGTCAACCTCTGACAGATATGTCACCTATATTGAAGTGACACAAGAAACAAGATTGTCATAATGTATGACAGAAATTCGCATCATTAAGGATGGTGTGACCCGCCATAAGCCTTATGCATTAGATAGGGAATTGTTTGCCGGGGAAAATAAAGTGGAAAGATGAATAAGGTGTAGGATGATTTTGGTGAGATCTAGCCAATTTTGGGAACAAAAGGGTAATCAAAACAAATATGCACAACTGTGGTATCATTAAAATAACCTATTTAATCATTAATGCTTGTGCACAAAGCTATCAATGAAATAGTGATCCTCATTAATCCTTAGTGACAAACAAAGAGCATCAAGACAAAGTGTGCTAAAATAGTCTGTAGTTGTAGCTAATACATGTAAAAATTACCTTAATGGATTTCTTGGAAGTTGTCTAAATCAAATCCTATTGGAACTATCCCGCTACAGGAATACAAATACACATAAGAACCATTAGACTATATTTCCAAAAGGTTGTTCACCAAAACCCTAGTTGGTTATTAAAACATGATAAAATTTATTTCCTGTCATATCTTCAGTTTTATATATAAACTCTTGCGCATGCAAGTTCATCCTTTTAAGATCTGAAGCACCCATGAAAGTTCCTCTGCATATCATTGATCACACAAAATAGTTTGAAAACAGTTGAATTAATACATGAATACACATTGAGAAACAAAATCTGCATGGCATGTTGGCAGAATATCGAATATAACAACAATTGTTATGCATAACATCAATAACTTAAAATATTGGGACAAGAGACCATTATCATTTTATATCATAAGCCTTTCTAATTCCTTCAAATCCATTCCAAGGTGCACCAAAGACATCATTTCAGCTGGATTTCCTTCTTGCAAAAATTTATAGTGGTCATAAAATACATTAAAGGTACACACAACCATAGTTCTACAGATGTTCTGGGAATACCAAAGCCACTCCATTCCCTCCATCTATATTAAAGGTTCCTGAATCTATGAAAAGTTGAAACCCATCCCCCTGTCAAAATTGGCACAAAGAAGCAACCAAGGGAACCGACAATAAAGAATAACATGCATAGAAGCCAACACTTAGCACAGAACTGAAATCATGCTACTAAGGTCTTGGGCTTATAAATCCATTTACCAAAATTTTTTTCCCACATTTGGATAAGCATATCCCATTTTCCTCACGTGTTTCTTGAAAAGAAAAGGAATTCCTAGGAATTTAAAAATCTGGCTTGACTTGACCCAAACCCACCCTTGTGTTTTAAGTAAATCTAGCATCTTCTGTGAGCTCTACATTTAATTCAATCGGGCATGCTTTGTGAGCTCTACCTGTAGCAATAGGTTTTCACTCATTGAATGTTTAGAGCTAAGGGCCTTGCCGAAAATGTCGAAGTAATCTATAACACATTATCAATTGACTCCAATCTAGAACAATGAGTTTTAGCCCATTCAAAAGATTATTTGGATACGGTTTGTGCAGATGTATCCACTTTAATGACACCTAGCTAGACCCTATGAGATATCAGACATACACTGGCCTCTGTTTGGCAGCTTGATCAGAAAAGGATTAACTCTGGTTTACACTCTTTAAAAGAGAGGCAACGTTAGGTCTTGGTGAATAATATCTTAAAAGCCTTTAGAGAAATTGGCTCAAATGCAAGAGGTAGAATAAAGGGATACCACACTATCGCGTAAGTTTTTTGAAAGCTGGTTTTGATGACAAGGATGTTATGGCCATAATGACTGGGCCATTCCATGCCTTCACGGACTGCAATAATATTGGAGATGATGAATCGCCCTTTGATGAAACAAGTCTTCCCATGTTTGATAATAATCATGAGAATATGCTTGATTATGAGCATTGAGCTTTGGTAAGACTATTACATGCGACATTCAACAGAGTGATAGGCTTCCAGCTCATAGTCACTTTGGAATGGGTTTGAGTATAAACTTGATCATACCTTTGTTTAAGTTGGTTCTTAATGATTGCTCTTGTGATGGATTCTTTGTAAACCTATACAAAATGTTTGGATTGACAAAGTACTAGGTAGCATTATAGAATTCACACTAGAATTTGTCTAATCCCAAGACTTACCATCATCATTGATCATGCTTGAGAGGGTAGCAGTTAGCTTACCCAAGGTCAAAGACTAGTCATACAATATTCTTTGTGCTTAGTCTTTGCAATTTAAAATTCTTTTGTAGGGAGAATTAAGAAGTATAATGTTTTTCAATTTCATTTTTTAAGCCTACCCTTGGTTGATTTGATAGTGGATATTATCTTCAAGCCTTCTTTTGAATATAGATCCCCTAACAATCCTTGCACTATGATATTCTGCAGATGATTAGATCATAAACAATCATACAAACAAAAACTATTTTCCGTTGAGAATAATCTATATACCCCTCTCAAGGTCCTGCAAGGTAAGGACATGGGTTGAAAAGAATATATATAATCTTCTCAAAAGAATATATATACGTTATGCATGAGGTTAATTCTATACTATCTTGAGGAAAAACAAAAGGCTTGGGTTAGATACGGTAGTCCAAAGGGAATATCTTCTATTGCTAGTCTAATTGCGGGCTTTCTCAAGCATTGGGTCCATGGGTTCCGATGATATGAAAATGCCTTTCATGACCTTGTGGTAGACGTACAAGAAGAAGAAGTTCCCACCTCTCTTGAAGATGATAATAGTATCACTGAAAAAGACCCTCCATATTCACAAGATTAGTTCTTGGACAGGTTACTTGTGACCAACGTGGCCCCACATTAAACCCCATCCTCATCAAAGAACAACTATGTGTTGATGTATCTGTCCTAGATTCTATGAATGACTTGCATGAAAACAAGGAGCATGATAATAGTTTTCACCATTGTGAGGATGCCAGTCATGATTTCCTACATGACAAAGTGATAAATAGAGGAAATGAAGAATCATTTAATATTTCCACCAATGATACAACCCAAATACAGTTCTAGACAGGTAGAAACCATGTTTCTACCCCAAAAGATCAACCATATGAAAAGGATGATGAAGATCATGCTTCCCTTGCTGATAATTTAAATCCTGAAAACACTTTTGAGGTCACAGAAATATAATCCAATCACACTAATCCTATTTTCATAGACACTAAAATTAAGGGAGCTGTAGACTTTCATGGTAATATACTTGGCACCTCAACATTTCATTGTGAGTTTGAGAAGTAATGTAACCCCCATGTTTCACTTTGATGTTAATCATGATCATGTAAGAAATAAATGGAAGTAATCATGATTTCCTACAGTTTGAGGTCAATAAACTCAAAAGGTTTTTCAAAGCCAGCAGAGTAATAATGTGACCATTATTATTATCTGAGTGAAGAAACAATTAATATTATAGTTCAATCCTCAAAGATCCTATAACATGGAATCCAACAGTCTTGCTATTTTTTATGCCTACAATCTGAATTTATTCCTCAAGCCTGATGGGATAGGGAAGTCTCTTCCTTTTACTGTCAATACTCATCTGGACGAAAATGTTATTGATATATGTGATGGATATTCCTTGGTAGACGAACAAAGGGTATGTTATAAACACACAATTATTGAAGATTTCAGTCATACAGATCCATTTCCACCTCTAGATTGCTCTACTGTTGACAATAATAAAGTTGCAAAACACAGAATATTGATGAAACCTGTAATGAAACCCTCGATGACATATACAACTACAGTGCCAAGAATTAAAACGATGTCAAGAAAATAATTGATGAAGAATACAGGCTTGACCAAATAGAAAATTTCTCTCTGGACCACATCAAATGCAAAGATGTTCTCTTCTTCATGAACATGTGGACAATCATTCATGAACTAGATTTTTAAAAAGAAATGTAGACAATGAACCTCTAACAAATCCACATGAAGTCAACACTGAGGGACAAATTTGGGGCCTGGAAAAGGTGAACTCTGGAATGATCGATGATATAGGTCAGAATTATCTTGAAACCAACAAGAGGACGTTTTCTCAACCTAGTCATAAACAAGATCTGGCTGCTCTGACCACTTAGTTTGTGGGGTTTAGGGTTTGATGGTGATACAAGTACCATTATGAAGTGTTGTGTATTTGTATCAATTTCTGGGCATTATATTTCATAAACATACTATAAGATATTAATTATAGTGGACCACTATAAAACAATCAGGTTCCATCTTTCTAATTCCCCTGACTGCGTGTTCAATTTTTGAATGAGAAACAACCATTTGTGGGTATTATTGGCCTTCTGGATCAAATGTGCATGACCTTGAAGGCTCTAATTTTTCAATGGAAATAGGATGAAGTTAAATTGACAAAAATGGACCTTAAACAAAAGTTTTGTACCATTACTTGGGTCAAACTTATCGGTCCATTCATCATTGCAATTACACAATATTAGAAACATCCAAACACCTCAAGTCTCTAAAAAAAGAATCTGGTGTAAACTCATTGACTCCAGATGAAAACAATACTAGAGGCAGGCATCAGAAATACCATGTAACATCCAATGGGAAAATACATTTTATACACGAAACCAAATGCAGTCAAAGTATTTTCTAATGTTAGAACCCTGGAAAATTATGGAAGACATACTCATTCATTTTGATTAAAGTTCAAAATAATGATTACAATATAGTGCAAGGCAATTCCAAAAATTTCTTACTTGGAGAGAGAATACACTTTCTATTAATATGTGTCCAAAGGTAAACAACTACATTCATACATGAAAGAAGGAATTCTCTGAACTATTCAATACTTCCTAACAACTATAACCCATTCCAAAAACTAAAAAATGTCATTTCATCTAAGGATACTAAAAAGAAAATGGAAGAAATAAGTGAGTGAACTCACAAAAAAATTAAAATAGGTTCCCAATAAGATATTCTCAAAGGGAATCTATGCAAGTTCATTCATATTCTCAAAGTAGTCAATGACATGAAAACTTTCTAGTTTGTAACTGAGGAATACCAGAGCACAATGAAGATGCCAAAGAAATATATTTTTAACTTGCAAGTTATCCAGTTTAAAGTGCATGATGCTGATCAATACCAAATACAGAAGTGCAGGTTGTAGTAATCGTGTCAAGATTCCTGCAGCAAGAGAAGCAATCAAACCAATCACATATCCTGAAAGTGCATGCCAAAAATACCTGCAGCCCCTCATAATAGGCAATTTTGTATCATTTCCAAGATCCCTGTTCTTTCGGTGATCAGCACTAAATCGAGGAGAATCCCTGGAATTTCCTACATTGTGATTCAATATAAAGTTTAAAGTATGAGTAGGTAGATGTGAATAAGGTGCTCACTATTTATGAGTCCTCACTTTTAACAAACTGTGACATCCATAGAAATATTGTTCATAAGAACATTTTTGTAGAAAATAAACTAAATAAAGCGTTCAAACAAAATGGTATCTTCCCACTAAAAATGTGCCAACTACAACAACAATCGGCTGATGGTTTAAAAAAATTAAAGAATATGTTAAATAGGTAATACTGACAGAGTTAATGACAGCATAAGAGAAAGGACTTCATTCTGGAGTAACAATGAAGTAAAGTAACTCTCTTTATTGGAGATCTTATACACAAAGTTTGGTGTACCTGAACAGGTATTGAATTTCTTATAAATAAATTTTAGTGTACCCAAATAGGCCCAAAATGTATGTCATGTATGCAGTTAATCTCTTACAAGCACCCTATGTCCATTAATCAATTCACTGTAATACTAAAATAGTAAACAGTTATATCGGAACGGTGACTATTGGAGATGGCCCGGAGGATGGATTTCACGTGGGGTCGACCGCAGGCACCGCAGGTTAGCATAGGACTTGGATAGCCTGCATACTGAAGACTCCCCGCCGCACAGCGCTCGGTCACCGGTTACGTCCCGTTCCCCTCGCTATTCTCTCGCCGACAGCGACTATCTCTGTCTTTCTCCTGCCATCACCCGTTCTTTGCTTTCGCTGGTAGTCGCTATTCTCTATCGCCATCCCCGAAGGCTGTCGTTCCCACCTCCGCGAAGCTACTCACATGATGGACGGGCACATGGAGGACCTGGTGGATTACACTGCGGATCCGCTAGAAAATAGTATTATTTTTTATAATCCCTACTTTGCGGGAACAGCTGTTCACGGTTCCTTGGTCTCTGCTCTGGCTCATAACCCTAACCCTAACCCTAGCGGTCCTTCATCGTCGGTGATATCTGAATTCCCTCCCGGTTTGGTAGCACCTCCGTTTTCCCCTGAAACGGCTCACCTCCTGGCGTCTCTCTCGCCACAGACGCTAACCTTCAAACAGGCCTTCCCCCCTCTGAATGTGCCACCCCCATCTTCGAATCCTCTGCCATCGGTTCCAACAGCACATTCCCCCCCGGTGATTCCCTCAGGCTGCTTTGGTACCCCAGTGGTTAATGTTCGGTCCTCAAGGCCCTCCACATCTGTTGGTGGCTCCATCCCTCTGGTAGACCATCCCTCTGCCCCCTGCACGAAGAAGCAGAAGACAAAGTGCATAAAAGCGACGGATAAGGAAATTACGGTTCCATTTGGGGATACGGCGGACTTCGGGGCGGCGGCTCATATGGCACGATCTGTTCTGGTAGGTCATGTAAGGTGCCGCACCTTCACGGTGGATAAGTTATCAAAATGGGTAGAAGAGATTTGGGGTAACCTGCTCAGAGATCTACCTGAAGTTCACATTCTCCCGCGCGGATGGTTTTCTCTCCACTTCTCCAAGGAGGACTACATTGACCTCGTTCTGGCTAAATTCTGGCACATTGAATCTGCTCTTGTCCTGCTTAAACGATGGAGCCCCCTTTTCGATCCTGAGTGAGAGAAGATTGGAGCGGGTCCTCTGTGGGTTCGACTGCCAGGACTTCCCCTCCAATATTGGAGCGAAGAGGTGCTTCAGCAAATTGGGAATGCTTTGGGCACGTACCTGGATCACGACAGATCATATATTCAATCCAGGCAGAGAACCCTTGCCCGTGTATTGGTGCACCTGGACACACAGTAAGGGCTTGAAAGGAAGATCACTCTTACCTGGGGGAAATTCAGCAAGATACAAATATTAGATTACGAGGGCGTTCCGTTTCGGTGTTACCACTACCATGAAGTGGGGCATCTTGCCAAGGACTACCCACTACTCAAAGGACCAGAATCATCTCCAAAGATTTCACCCTCAGTTACACGGGAGGCCTCTCCGATCTTCGTTCGGGCTCCCCCTGATGGAATTCCGGCACAAGAGAAGGCGGCGAAAGCTAGGTGGAAGGAGCAGAGACCACTATCGCCACCCCTGACTAGGGCAAGAGCTGCGGCGGCAGCTTCAACGGCTCCGAGTATGAGTCATCTCCCCGACACTCTGTCTATTGAATGCTCATCTACTATTCTGCCTGCATCTGCATCTGCATCATGCACTATGGTTCAATGTCCTCCATCTACATCTCCTCTGAATGATTTTACCATCCCTCCTTCCATCTCTATATCCCCTACCTCTCCATCCCTATCCTCTTCCTCCAGATCATCTCATCCATACTCATTTCGCCCCCGGCCTCTGGTTTCT
The DNA here is from genome assembly GCA_000404065.3 of Pinus taeda. Taxonomy (NCBI): domain Eukaryota; kingdom Viridiplantae; phylum Streptophyta; class Pinopsida; order Pinales; family Pinaceae; genus Pinus; species Pinus taeda. The sequence continues at coordinate 17,042 of APFE031159987.1, forward strand.
AGCTGTGGGGGTCTCGACATTATTCCCATAAATATTGGGTCTCAAATTTCTCGAGGACGTAGATCTGACCTCACTAAAGAAATTTGGAAAGCCGGAGCAGAAGTGGCATTTGGGCGTCAATCCACCATTGAAGGGGTTCTTAGAGCAGCTTCCACCCTAAGAGATGGTTCCCCATGAAGTGCCTATCCTTCAACTGTAGGGGTTTGGCCAGTGAACCCAAAAAACTAGCCATCCGGAGATTATTTGATTCTGAACAACCTGACATCATTCTCCTCCAGGAAACCCTGGGTCCTGCCGAGACCATTGAACGCTGTCTAAACTCTATCTCCCCCTGATGGAAATTTCTGGCCACTGACGCCTCGGGAAGATCGGGTGGGCTAGCTATCGGAATAAATCCTCGAACTATCAGATTAGACTCTTCCTGGGGTGGGAAGGGCCTTCTAGGGGCAGACATCTTTTCAGCAGACCTTGGTAGGGTTTTCAGAATTGTAAATGTGTATGGACCTTGCCAGCTTAGAGAGCCATTTTGGAACAGCTTTTTGGATCTGTCCTTGATGAATGAGGCACACACCATCCTGGGTGGTGACATGAATTTCTCGCTTGGATTCCGAGAATCTTGGGGCTCGATGGCCCAAGTGGACTCGATCACAGACTTCATGAGGAGTGCCCTAGAACGAGCTGATTTAGTGGATGTTCCCATGCTACAGCCCATGCCCACATGGCGCAATAGAAGGGTGGGAGAAGCTGCTTTGGCACGCAGACTTGACCGATTTCTACTAAAGGGACCTCTGATACAGGAGCTGCATCAATTTAAACAATGGGTAGGAGCTGGAGGCCTGTCGGATCATTCTCCCATTCTATTGGAGATCCTTGGGCCCCAAGTAAAACCAAAGGCACCTTTCAAATTCAATCATACTTGGTTACAAGATCAGGATTTCCACAAACTGGTTTCGGATTTTTGGAGGACCCATCCCATTGACAGAGAAGCATCAATAGCCAGAGGTTTCTGTAAGAACCTTTCGGATTTAAAGCACATTGTCATTAACTGGGCAAGGGAGAAGAACAATAGGGATGCTGCAATGCTCATATCCGTGGAAGAGGAGCTGAGCACCATGCTTGATGATAGAAACCTGGGATTCAGAATCGCTGAAGACAAGGCTCATTTAATTGAGCTTGACAATCAGCGGGCCACAATCCTCAAACAATGGGAGGAATCCATCAGGCTACGAAGCAGGGTGATTTGGCTAAAAGATGGAGATGAGAACACAAAATTATTTCACAATTATGCAAAAGGAAGAAAGGTATCAAACACCATATGGAGCCTTCTGCTCCCTGGGGGAGGGGTAGCGGAGACTTTCAACCAAATCTCCCAGCTGGGTACAACACATTTCCGGGGCATTTTCAGGAACCCTCCTGGAGCTAACCTGGCAGAAATCATTGAAGTAGCCTCACACTTTCCGAGATTTGTAAATGTGGAAGCCTCGAAAGATCTCACGTCCCCGGTAACCATGGAAGAATTGGAGAGTACCCTTAAATGGTTCAAAAAGGACAAGAGTCCTGGACCGGATTGATGGACGATTGAATTTGATCGATCAGGAACTTCTAAGTGTAATCAAGGATTGCAGGACTTCAGGATCTTTATACCATGCCATAAACTCCACCTTCATTGCTCTCATCCCCAAGACGGATGCTCCTTCATCATTCGATGATTTCCGCCCCATCTCTCTATGTAATGTCCTATACAAAGTCATCTCAAAAATCATTGCTAACAGGCTCAGACCCATTCTCTCTGCTCATATTGCCCCTCATCAATTTTCTTTCCTTGAGAACAGACAGATCCATGAAGCCACCAGATCGGCTCAGGAGGCTTTACACTCCATCTGGTCCAAACATCTCAAGAGCATCCTCCTAAAGATTGACCTTTCAAAGGCTTTTGACAGGGTCAGCTGGCTGTACATTAAGATGATACTCATCCATATGGGGTTTTCAAACCCCTTCATTAACTGGATCATGGCCTGCATAACCACTCCTACTTTCAGCATCCTGATCAATGAATCTGCCTCCCATTTCTTTCACTCCGAAAGAGGATTGAGACAGGGCTGTCCTCTATCCCCGCTTCTGTTTCTGCTGGTTATGGAAGGATTGAGCCGCCTCATCATTTTTGCCACCAGGAATGGGACTATCCGGGGTCTAAAGATTTCAGATGAATGCTATCTCACTCATCTTCTCTTCATGGATGATGTCCTCATTCTCCTCGATGGAAGCATGAGGGACTCGGCGACCTTCTCTCATATACTGGCTCTTTTTTGCCAGGCGACAGGAATGCTGGTGAACAGAGAGAAATCCACCATAACATTGACCCGTACATTGGTAAATGAAGCTCAAAGAGCCCTACAGGCTTTTCCCTTCAACATTCATCCGATTGACAGAGGGCTCAAATATCTTGGTTTCTGGCTAAAGCCCACATGCCAACGAATTGCAGACTGGACCTGGTTAATCGCAAAATTGGAGAAGCGTCTTACATGCTGGAGCTACAGGTACATTTCCAGGGCTGGTAGGCTGATACTCATTAAATCAGTGCTAGAGGCCACCCCGGTTTTCTGGATGGCTCTTGCATGGATCCCCAGACATACTCTAGCTCGCCTCCAACAAATCTGCAATAGATATCTGTGGGCTGGTAGTCAAGACAAGAAAATGTTTGCTTGGATTGGATGGCAGAAGATTGCCATTCCAAAAAAATGGGGAGGTTGGGGACTCAAACAACTCCCACTCTTTGCACAAGCTCTGGCTGCGAAGATGAGTTGGGCTCTGATCACAAGCCAAAATTTGTGGACCAAGCTATCATATCATAAGTACATATGGCCCCTTGACATCATGGATTGGATTAGGCTTACTACTTGGAACAGCTCTGGGACTTCATATTTTTGGAAGGCCATTATATATTCAATGCCCATGATAAGGGATAATTTGGCTTGGCGGATCAGAGATGGTGCTCTAGCACGGATTGGTATTGACCCCTGGGCTGGCAGTGGGGGAAGGCATCAACTTCCGCAGGATCTAGTAGAGTATCTGCTCTCTCGTAACATCAAAGTTATCGCGCACATTGCGGATCAAGAGGCCTCTGATATTTTTCATCAGGCCCGGTACTCTCCACAGCAAATAAACCTTCCCCCACAGTGGCATCAAGCTTGGAATTCCTTTAGGGAGGCATTAATGGAATCGCACATTAGAATTACTGAAGGAAGTGACGAACTGATTTGGAGTCCATTGGATGCAGGTTTCTACACTCCAAAGGCGGGGTACACCCTTCTCATTAGCCATAGGAAACCTGACAATTTAATGGACTAGTGGCAATCTATATGGAAATTAGCCACCTCCCCGCGCTCCAAGCTATTTTTCTGGTGCGTACTCCGGAACAAGGTACCTACTGGAGACAACCTTCAGCGCATAGCTCAACAGGGTCCAACTTGGTGCGTCTTGTGCAAAGCAGAGTCAGAATCCACAGATCATCTGTTTCTTCACTGCTGTATCGGGGTTACACTGTGGAATAATATAAAAAGCTCCTTATCCTACAATGGGCTATGGTATGGTCAAAACATCTCGGAGGCATGGTCGGATTGGTGCACCAGACACAAAGGCACGAAACTGATAAATCTTCTGGCCATAGTGATATGGCATTTATGGAAGGCACGGAACCTCTTAATCTTCCAGGATAAACCTGTGCATTGGCACCTGGTCAAAGCTCGCATCATCGCGGCTTTTAACGACCTTCCAGTACCTCCACCTACTCCCATTCGTCGCATTCATCCGCCCCCCATCATTGATCGGTCTATCCCATGGGCATTCTTCGGTGGCGCAGCGAACCAACAAGGTTGTGGGGGTGGAATCATCATCCACAAATCAGACTAGCACCACTATAAAATCAAAGCGGGTTTGGGCATGGGTTCAAACAATTTTGCTGAGCTGATTACCCTCAGACATCTCCTTCATCTTGCATTGGGTCACAATATATCTAGCATCAACATATTTGGGGATTCAAAAATCATTATTAATTGGTTCAACAACAATTCAATCTGTCATATTCACACACTGATCATCATTCTGCATGAGATCCAGGGCTTCAAAGCAACATTTAACGTAATCTCATGTTCTCACATCTACAGGGAGCACAACGAAGGTGCCGAAAGATTATCCAAGGAGGCCGCGCTGATGGATTGAGGCGTTTGGGAAATTACGGAAGTAAATGGCCAGCAGGAACATAAATACTACCACCGTGCCTATATAGATAAGGGATATCAGCTAGCTGTAGAGCATTAACAGCAAGAGAAATTTTGAATGATTATAGCAGTATTTATGTATTTACTCTTTATAGAACAATCTGAACAGTTTTTAGCGAGCCAAAGGTGGTTTTTTTGTAAAATTTTTGACAAATATTAGATGACCCTGCGTGGAACATCCAAGTTTTTGATCTCTTTTTTGCATATGACATAGGTTTCACTGTAGGCACAGTGAACCTAGCATAATCATAGCGATATCAATGTAATTTTCTAATCATAAATGAAAGTTACAGATTTTTCCAGTGGAAAAAAAGTAAACAGTTATATCATGGCCAAATATGACATGTAAGGTTCCTGAAAAAATACCGTCTGATAAACAAAGCTGGAATACAGTATTATACTGGAATATACTTGATGAAAAATCTAAAATCTGAAACCACCTAACTGTTACATCTTTATAAATTATTCCAAAAAAAATTATAGACAAGAACACAAACAAATAATTGTTTTGAAAATGAATGAAGAGGAAAAGAAACCCTAGCGGGGCTCTGATGGTCATCGATAATGGATTTACTGTGGCACTACTGCCAGGCACCTGACGGTAAGGATTAACTTCCACGGCTCGCCGAACTCTGTTCAACCTTACCTCCTTCTCGTGGGCTCTCTAGCATTTTCTGTTCCTATGGTCCTCCCACCTTCCTCGCAGTCCATAACCACCATCGATCATTTTCCTATCGATTGCAATGGACCTGGACGAGTTGGACTATGCAGAGGACCCTAATCCCCATGAGGTCATTTGGTGTCACCATCACGCTGTGTCAGGCTCTGGTCCTTTTGCCGCATCTTTATGACCTCTGTTAGCTCCAAGCTCTGCACTGGACTGACTTGGGCCATCTATGCCCCATCCTCCACCCTTTGTCAACATCGAAGACGCCTCCGGCTTGGACTGCCCACCACTTTCCCCGGCTACCTTGAATATCCTCGGTACCTTCCTGCAACCATCGCCCACTTTCAATGCGTCACTACCCCGTCTACCCCACATCTCCACGCTGCCCTACAACCCTTCCTCCTCTGGCATCCCCCCTCCTGGGACTGCTACCTACCCTGTCCCTGCACTATCCAGTAGCACCCTTAATCTTGGTGGCCCATCTCCCAACACCCCTATCTATTTTGGATGCTTCATCTCCCCGATCCCAAACCATAAATCGAACCCATCCACCCCACAGACGGTTAACCAGGGCATACAGGGACATCTTTGGGACTATCCGAAGGCTTGTAGATCTAACAAGCTAAAGAAAGGAGGGTGCCTAAAAGTTGTCGATAGGGACATCAACCTATCCTTGGGCAAAGACCTCTCGATGGGGGAAGTTGTTGATACAGCCAAGAAGGTCTTGGTGGGTCGAGTTCGTGGGCGAAACTATACTGTGGAGAGACTTCGTCTCTGGACCTCAGAGATTTAGGGGTTCTATACTCAAAGAATTACCCACCATTCGGGTGCTTGTGCGAGGATGGTTTGCCCTTCATTTCCACAAGGAAGAGTACACAGATTGGATACTCTCTAGATTCTACAATATCGAATTAGCCCCTATTCTGCTGAAAAGATGGGATCCCTTATTTGATCCTAAGAGGGAACAGATGGGAGTTGTGACGATTTGGGTTCGATTACCAGGTCTTCCAATGCAATACTGGACTCAGTCGTTTTTAAGCGCATAGGCAATGTTATCACCCCAAGAAACTCTCCTAGGTTGTAGATCGGGGATGCCTCGGAACATATAAATTCAAATTATCATTGCAAATGGATGAATGGAAGAAATGGTGCTTGTCCAAGCCAGATAACCACTTCTACTTTGCTTGACTCAAGATATGTGTGAACACCTCCAGACTACAAGGCTTTAGACCACCAACTACTCATAGTTTTAAGATTGGGTGAATATGGAGAATACTGACCACACCAACAGATGAACAAGACCATGTGATGGTCGGCTATAACCAGAAAAGAAGTCTACAAATCTAATCTCTTAGTGCACAGATAGGATGACAGCTCTCTAGCACTAGAGGAAGAGAATCCTAAATCACTCATTCAATGATACATATAAGACTTTAACATGGAGATAGGATGACAGCTACTCTAGTGTTAAACATCAAGAGTTCAGGAATACAACATATCGAGCATAGCTTAGAGGAGAAGAGAAATGGAAAGTGAGCAATTAACAACAAAAAAAGCTTGTATTAGCTAAAAATGAAGACGAGACGCTAAAACTATCAAAATAGTTACAGTCTCCATAAGTTGGACCTTACTGATGAGCCCCAATTTTGGTACAATTCGGGCTCATTTTGGCCTACTTTACTTGTTCAAACCATTCATCTTTATTTGCTTATGCATGCATTTCTTAGTTATTTCATGTTGTTTGTAGGAGGAAGGTTAGACACTTTATCCACGTGACTAATGCATTGTGATTCCAAGTTTTGGCATTAAAAAGGGGAACAAAAGACAACGCAAAAGGAATAAGGAGACCTAAGGTGGCACTGCTGATTTTGTGGAGAGATGTCCACAGTATTGGGACATTCCTCGTGATTCCCACCGAGAACTCCGAGCTCCAATCAATCTCCCCTCCGAGCCTCAGAAGTAGCCAGCTGTCCTACAGGAATAGCAGTCATCAACTATTCTACCAGAACAACAGTTGACTTCCTCACAAATCTGCAGTTAAACTTCAGTTGGACAATCGAGCTCCTAGAATCAAGGCTACTTGGTGGATCATCACTTTTTTGTATAAATATGGAGGCCGTAGCCTTATATAGGTTGTTGAATCTCTTGGGTTATCATATCATTTTGGAATCAGTGCAGTTTTGTTTTCTTTTGCTGTAAGCCAGTTTGGCATGACGTTGAATTATGAATAAAGAGGAAAGTTTGTGATCGATTCCTGAGTTTTATTAGGAGACTATAGCTCTCAGGTTAGGGCCCAACCTGAGAGCCATAGATCCCCTCTGTTGTTAGTATTGTTTTTATTTCTTTTCCAGCACTTTAAGTTTCATTTGCACATGCAATTTGAATGGCAGTCTTGTAATTCGATTTTCTTATGAGTTAGATAGATTTTGCTTATGGTACAATTACTTCAAATTGCTTAGTGTAGCAAAGGATACATAACATCCCTTGGAGCTCCAGCAAAATCGGTTGTTCAGGCTCACTGCCATCTCGTTTGAAGATTGGGGTGCAGTCCATAGCAAACCACCAAAAACACACATGAATTTGGTTTACACAGTTATGATTTGGATTTAGATGCTTCCTTGTCATTTACACGAACCACACATCTCTTCATCACAGTCCCATACGTATTTCTCCTTGCGTTTTGGATCACTGTTCAATAAATCACGGTACACTTAGTGTAGGTTGATGCATTTTTGGTTTGATCAACAGTTTTGGTCATTTGTTTCATTTACACTCTTCTCAATCTCGTTCCATTTCCATCCTTTCTGTTTTGACCTTGCATGTAACCACGTTTCTTTGACTTACATTGCGTTCTGCCCTTTCCTGAACATCTCCTATTTCTCACGTAGCTTCATTCCTTGACCTTTCACGTACATCACTCCAACAAACTCCCTACACCCGTTTCCCATCTCATCCTTCCACTCCTGAGCCATCACCAGCCTGATCCCTATCTCTCACATCCCTTCCTACCCTTCCATCACCTTTCCCTCACCTCAGTCCTTCACGGTAGACCATCCTGTAGCAGTTCAGAGACATCCTGTAGAAAACCCTGATTTTCCTGTAGAATCCCCTGTAGACATCCTGTAGGAGGTCTTTCACGCGGTTGCTGAGCTTCTGAACGTGGAAAACCTCTGTGGATGAATGCCAAGGGTCCATAGGGACCTCACCTAGCATCCCCAACCTGTCCAACGCTTTCCTTCCTTCTCCATCCAATCTGCACAATCAAACCCTAATAAGTAAACAAATCACAATCACTCCACCTACTTAATGAAAAAGTATAAAAACAAGTCTTTTATAATGTCAGTAGTTTAGATCCATGCATTTCCACTTGTTAGATGTAGTAGCAGCATTAGTAGAAGTATTACTCATCCTCATTGTTTTATAGAGATTACACTAGTCAAATTAGGGTTTCCTAGGGTTACATGCTTTGATTTACTTTTAGTTCATTTTTTTCAATTAGCTTAGTCTCCTTTGAGCTAGCTTTCGTCCATCATTGATAAAGCTTCTTCTGTGAGCCTATAGAAGTTGGCTTGAGCCCTAGCGGACTTGTGCCAGCTGACCAAGTGACAGCTGCGACAAGAGCTAGTACTCGTGCATATAGCACCGTCGCTTCCAAGTTTGTACGAACAACCGGGTTGATAAAATGAGAGACAGGAAGCCTCAGGAGTTGTAGCATTATTGCTACAATACTGGAGCTCACCATCTTTTTGGCGCCGTTGCCGGGGAAGCGTCAGAGTATTAGTAATTGTTGCTTTTCTTCTAATTCCTTACTCTCACTTTCTTCTAAGTAGTTTATTTCATTTCCATTATGCAATTTCATTCATGCAAAAGTAGATTAGCCTTTCTTGCTTTCATAGATTAGCTTTCCTGCTTTCATAGTTTTAACTTTCAATTCTGCAAGTGTAGATTAGAATTTCAAGTTTGCAACCAATTTGTTTCATTTTGCAGGAGCACAGGAAAAGAAACACACAAGCAATCAAAAAGAAGTCCTTTTGCTTCATGCCTTGTAGGAACAGAGATAGATCAGGAAAATTCCTACCTAACACCCCCACCACCTCACTCAGTCACCCTTCACTCTTCGGTGACAACAGTGACTCAGAGGAAACTATAGGTGAACACCACGAGGCATACCAAAGCCCTATAGAAGAAGAAGAGTTAGAGACCACTCCACCTGAAACTATGGCTAATAATCAAGGAGGAAATGAGAGGATAGAAGGTGCCTTCCCTATCCGAGAGACCAATGGTGAGATGAAAATGAAGAACATTAGCCCCTCTGCTTTACCCCACTTCCATGGGTTGACTTCCGAAGATCCTGATACCTTCCTATTCGAATTTGCTGTCCTCT
>APFE031160019.1:0-54183 GCA_000404065.3 Pinus taeda
CAGTGCATTATATTAGATATCATTTTTGGGATTCAACTGTGTTAGGTAAGTCATTCAAACGTATGACCATTTCCATGAGAGGTAGTCGTAACTGACTAATTTCTCATGATTTTTGAAATAGTTCACTTAGCACTCATTGCATCGGGTGATGCTCACAGGGGTGAAGAAGTGGGATTGAAACTAGTGAAATGTGGAGAACGAATCACATAGCATCAATCATCACTTCCGGGGCTTGCACCGAGTAACCAGGACTTCCCAGGAGGTCACCCATCCCAGAACTCCTCTGGCTCAAGCGCGATTAATTGTGGAGTTTTTCCACAATCAAGCCCACTTAGCTTGCTACCCCATTTGCAAAACCTTAGCAAGTATTGTGCCTCATGAACCATTCAGGTAGAGATCCCTTGACTCTTTTTGAATTTAAGTATGGGGGATTACACAGTGCATTATATTAGATATCATTTTTGGGATTTCAACTGCGTTAAGTAAGTCATTCACGTATGACCATTTCCATGAGAGGTAGTCGTAACTGACTAATTTCTCATGATTTTTGAATAGTTCACTTAGCACTCATTGCATCGGGAGATGCTCACAGGGGTGAAGAAGTGGGATTGAAACTAGTGAAATGTGGAGAACGAATCACATAGCATCAATCATCACTTCCGGGGCTTGCACCCGGTAACCAGGACTTCCCAGGAGGTCACCCATCCCAGAACTCCTCTGGCTCAAGCGCGCTTAAATGTGGAGTTTTTCCACAATCAAGCCCACTTAGCTTGCTACCCCATTTGCAAAACCTTAGCAAGTATTGTGCCTCATGAACCATTCAAGTAGAGATCCCTTGACTCTTTTTTAATTTAAGTATGGGGGTCTACGCAGTGCATTATATTAGATATCATTTTGGGATTCAACTGCATTAGGTAAGTCATTCACGTATGACCATTTCCATGAGAGGTAGTCGTAACTGACTAATTTCTCATGATTTTTGAATAGTTCACTTAGCACTCATTGCATCGGGTGATGCTCACAGGGGTGAAGAAGTGGGATTGAAACTAGTGAAATGTGGAGAATGAATCACATAGCATCAATCATCACTTCTGGGGCTTGCACCCGGTAACCAGGACTTCCCAGGAGGTCACCCATCCCAGATCTCCTCTGTCTCAAGCGCGCTTAACTGTGGAGTTTTTGCCACAATCAAGCCCACTTAGCTTGCTACCCCATTTGCAAAACCTTAGCAAGTATTGTGCCTCATGAACCATTCAAGTAGAGATCCCTTGACTCTTTTTGAATTTAAGTATGGGGGTTTACGCAGTGCATTATATTAGATATCATTTTGGGATTCAAATACGTTAAGTAAGTCATTCACGTATATACCAAGAACATTCATGATATTGATTACAAAGTCATTGTGAAGATACATTAGTAAGTTTTCAGTTGTTCACTTGGACATTGTTATGATTTTTTGTAAAAACATACAGGAGAATTTCTAGTGTTTGAGATAACTATTTGAAGCATTGAGAAAATATTGGTTTTTCATAAATTGAAGAAAAGTAAATTCATTAGGAAGTTGGTGTACAATGGGTTTGTTATGTCCAATGATGAGTTGTACATGGATCCATAGATGGAGGTGATTTTGGATTGGTCCACATTGCACAATATCATGGAAGTGAGGATTTTTTTTATTGTGTTACTAGTTTTATAGGAATTATTTTAAAGGATTGAACATGATATGCACAAAAATGATTGAGTGTATGAAAGTGTTGGGATTTATATATGGTGCACTTGCAGAACATAGTTTTGAAATGTTGGGGAAAGAAATTATGTAGGCACTTACATTAGAGTTATCTCTTTTCAGTAAAATGATTCAGTTTGATTGTGATGATAATGCACTATTATGGGTACAATGTTGATTCAATGAAGAAGGTTGATATCTGCATTCTTAGAAAAGAAGTTGATGATCTTGAGTTTATGCTATTTTGTATGTGCCAAAGCATTGGATGCCTTATTTAAGGTTGAAGTGGTTCATTTTTTAGGGAAACCATTAGGTATAGAAGTTCATCAACACCCAAGTGACTTTGAACAAATACATATAACATGGATCATGTTTTAATAGGGCCATACATTTGTGTTGAAGAATAAATCTAGAGAAGAGAACTAGGTTCCATATGCATTAAGTGGAATAATTTTAAGATTGGTGAAGATGAAGAATGAGAGGATCAAATTTGATTACATCAAGGATTTGTATGAGCATGATAAGGATTTTATGCAAGTCGCATAGATGTGTAGGGAGTTAGAAGTGCAAGATAGAAGCACACAACTAGATTACTTCATCCATGATAGATATACTACATGGAAACATGCTTTTAGTGGAGGATTTTCAAAGGCTGTTAGTGTTTGTGTATGAGGAAAATCTATTAAAACCTTTAGTGAAGGATTTCACATACTTTTTAGTAGACATTTTTGTTCAGTGGGTAGATATTTTTGTGGAGGTTTTATTTTCAATATTCCAAAAAATATATGAATGATTAATGCACTTACGACATGGGACCACTACCATTAATAGGGAAATCAAGTGTTATGGTGCTCTAGAATGTATATGAAGCATTTTCCCTCCAAAATAGACACAAATTACTAGTCATAAATATCAATAGTGTATATAAAATAAATAATTGTTATTAATTATCAAAATATTATTAAAAGTTACTCATTATATTTTTTTTAAACTCATTATACAAATTTGTTGTGGATTTTTTTATTTTTATGATTTTTAATACTGGATTGAATTGAATTATGAAAATGTGATTGATTTTAAAATCTAGGCCAAAATGGAGCACCAATACACCCATATCACATAAGTGAGGCATCACACAACTGAACCAAATCACGTCAACCTATAATTAAAAGTAGTTAAAAAACACTTTGAACCATGCTACACAAAATTGACCCCTTACCTGGATTAACTCGCCCCTTATTTGCTAGTCATGTTTTCTACTATAAAGCACTATAAAACCACCATTAAACTAAAATATAAATGCAAAACCCTAAAACTAAAATTATACATTTCCAATGTATCTCAGTACGGTTCTATCAAAAGTATGCATAGTGGGTACCCATTAGATGTTGATTTTAGTTTTGAAGGAGAGAGAAGGAACATTTTGGGTGCTAGAAGTTTTGGTGTGAGATTGAAGTTAATTGAACAACATTTCTTGGACCAGTGGATTTTTGTATCAGCAAATCGAATCTGTAAGTGTGTGTGAGACAGTTATTTTCATATGTGTTTGTGAGGTTTATGAACCATAATATTAATATCTGGAGAATGAAAATGATTTGATCGAATTGTTGTGTTGAATGAGGAATTCTTGCACTGTATTTTCTCTATTATTTACATTTAAATGAGAAACTGGAGAATCATATTTCAGTTAATCTTTTAATCCAGTACTTTTACATTCAAGATTGTGTATTGGAAAGAGTCACTTTACATTACAGATTCGAGAATACAAAGCACTCTGTACCAAGCAAACAGAAGAAAGAAAATTTGTAAAGGAAAACCATCATAAATTTTGCGGGTTAATTTCTGATCAAAGGAAGATGAAATTAGAAATTATGGCATCTGGGTTTTGTGTAGAGCAGGGTTTATTTGGTAACTAGCAAGAAATTTCCCAAAAAAATCCTTGGTTGGGGAGTTACGAAGGTATCTTTAAATTGTGTTTTTACAGACTACATGGCTCAAACAAAAAACAAAAAGACAAACAAACAAACAAACAAAAACAAACAAACAAACAAATAATAATAAAATAAATAGAAAAATTGTTGCTCCTCCTGTAACAACACCATAGTTTGCTGAGAGAGCATGTAAAAGCATTGTAGTGATCATGTACCAACACTGTAGTTTGTTGTGAGAGCAAGGATTTTTTGTTCCTCCGGTAACAACACTGTAGTTTGTTGAGAGAGTCTGTAACAACACTGTAGTTTGATGAGAGACCCTGTAACAACACTGTGGTTTGTTGAGATATCAGCCATAAATTTGTGGTATCATAGCCTTAACGTTGTTGGTATCTACAATATAGAGAGATGAATAGGCGTGTAGGAAGGGCATAAGGTCAAGGAGTAAGAACCACGGTAAATGCAAAACTTCGGGAAGAGACAATGAGACTGCAAATTTGGTTAGAAGCCATGGAAGTAGGGAAACAATAGGATCCTGAAGGTGGAGATGTTAGTGAGGCCGAAGAGGAACTTGAAGAAGAAATAGCAGCACTTATTGAAGAAGCTACTTAGATTAAGTTGTTGAGAGTAGTTTTGGGCTCAAGTTCAAGGCCAAAGCCTGAAATCTCTATTTATGATGGTAGTTTGAAAGATGAGAATCTACTAGATTAGATCATTGAGATGGACAAGTATTTTGAGTAAGAGGAAACTGACGAGGATAAGAGAGTCAAGTTTGTTTTGACAAGGTTGAAAGGCCATGCTACACTATGGTGGGACAATGTACAGGATAAAATAAGGAAGAAGGACAAACCATTGATCAAGGACAAGGATAGAATGGTGGAAAAGATGAACAGTAAGTTCTTGCCAAAGGATTACTAGCTAACTCTTTACAAACATATGAAAAATCTAAAACAAAAGATAATGACAGTGGGAGAATACACCGAAGACTTTTACAAGGTGAATTTGAGAGAAGGCTATATAGAAGATACCTCAGAAAATACAACAAGGTATATCAATGGTTTGAGGCTAGATATTCAAGATGAAATCAAAATACTTTCTCCAAGGACAATAGAGGAAGCATACTAGTGTGCTTTGAAGTCAGAAGAAAAGATAGCTAGGAAGAAAAGCTCTGGCAGAGGATGTGGTTTTTCCAAAGGGAAAGGAAAGACAAACGAAAGAGGAAATTTAAATGCACAAAAGAATGATGAAGGCAACTCAAATCAGCAAGGGCAGTCAGAGAAAGAAGGTGGAAACAACGGAGGAAGACCTTACCAAAGAGGTAGAGGTAGAGGAAGAGGCAGAGAGACTATCTACCAGTGTTATAGATGTAACAAATTGGATCATCGATCTTTTGAATGTCTTGAGAATGAAAATACAGGACAACAAGGTGCATACATAGCTCACACTTAAGCAATAGAGGCACAAGTACCTGAGGTAGAGAATGTGCCAGATACTGAAGAGGTGTTGATGATGCAAAAGTCCTTTTAAAATCAGCAAAGGAGACTGTTGAACCAATCCAAAGGATATCCTTATTCAAGTCAATGTGTAAGGAAAAAGGAAAATGTTGCAAATTGGTGATTGATAGTGGAAGTATGGACAATCTAGTCTCCTAAGAAATGGTGGAAAAATTAGGATTGGAAAAGATTAAGCACCCCACACCTTATAAGGTTTCGTGGTTGCAAAAAGGATGCCAATTGTTGGTGCATGAACAAAGTGAAGTTGAGTCTCAAATAGACAGGTATAAAGACAAGGTGCTCTGTGATGTAATGCCAATGGATGCTTGTCACATTCTTTTGGGTCACCCATGGAAGTTTTATAGGAAGTTGACACATGATGGAGAGAGAAATTGTTATAAGTTCGAAAAGGATGGCATCAAGCACACTCTTGTACCATTGAAAGAGGAAGGTACAACTGAAACAAGCAGCCCAAAAGCATTGCTACTTAGTGGAAAGGAATTTCTACAACAAATGGAAGAAGAAAAGGTAAACTATGCAGTGATTTGCAAGCCAAAGGTAGTACTTATGCACACTAAAATTGTAGATTTACCTCTTGAAGTTCAGGAGTTGTTGCATGAGTTTCATGATATTGTAGTTGATGAATTGCCAAGTGAGTTGCCACCCAAAAGAAGCATCAGTCATCACATAGACTTGATACCCGGAGCAACTCTTCTGAACAAGGCTACATATCAGATGACACCCAAAGAGAATGAGGAAGTGAGGAAGCAATTCCAAGAATTTTTGGACAAAGGACTAATAAGAGAAAGTTTGAGTCTGTGTGTCATACCTATAGTATTAAGCCCAAAGAAGGGTGGAGAATGGAGAATGTGCACTGACTCTAGAGCAATCAATAAGATCACCATTCGTTATAGGTTTCCATTGCCACAGATGTATGATATGATGGATTTCTTGGGTGGAGAAACTTACTTCTCAAAGATTGACCTGAAAAGTGGTTATCATCAACTTTGGATCAAAGAAGGAGATGAGTGGAAGATAGATTTCAAGACCAATGAAGGCTTGTACGAGTGGATGGTCATGCCATTTGGCTTGTCAAATGCACTCAATACATTTATGCGATTGATGAATGAAGTCTTGAAGGAGTTCATTGGTAAGTTTGTCATTGTTTACTTGGATGACATTTTAATTTTCAGTCAAACTAAAGAAGAACACTTAAGGCATTTGAAGTATGTTTTAGAGAGATTGCAGCAAGAAAAGTTATTGTTGTGTTCTTTTATGAAGAGTGAAATTGTATACTTGGGTTTTTTCATTTCTAAGGATAGCTTGAAAATGGATCTATAGAAGATAGAGGCAATCAAATTGGCCCTCACCTAAGAATATTTTTAAGGTGAGAAGCTTTCATGGCTTAGCCATCTTCTACAGAAAATTTATTAGGAATTTTAGTGGCATTTGTGCACCTATCATTGACACCATCAAGAAGAATAGGCAACCATTTTATTGGAGAAGACAGCAAAAAAAAAAAAAAAAAAATCAACTATTGAAGAAGAAGATCACTAAGAAGTCGGTGTTGAAGTTGTCAGACTTCAATCAGCCCTTTCAAGTGAGATGTGATGCTAGTGGGACAGCCATTGGAGTTGTACTGAGCCAAGAATATAAGCTCGTTATTTAACGAGAAGTTAAATGAGTCAAAACAGAAATACTCTTCCTACGACAAAGAATTTTATGCAATGGTTCAATCTTTGAAGCATTGGAAGGATTACTTGATGCCTAACAAGTTTGTTCTATACACGGATAATTTTTCCTTACAATACATTATGCAACAACATAGTTAAATCATAAACATGCAAAGTGGGTGGAGTTCCTTCAAAATTTCACTTTTGTTTTGAAGCACATTAGTGGGAAGGCAAATAAGATTGTCGATGCCTTGAGTAGGAGATGCTTAATTATGCAGGAAAGTCAAATACAAATTTTAGGCTTTGATTATTTGAAGGACTTATATGAAATTGATGTTTATTTTAAAGAAGCTTTTGCAGCGTGTAAAAATCCATTCAATAGGGACAGTAGTCCATGGAGAAAGTTTATGTTGCAGGATGGGCTATTGTTCAAGAACAATCAACTATGTATTCCCAATTGCTCAATGAGGGAAAACTTGGTCCAAGAAAAGCATAATGGCGGGTTGGCTAGACACCTTGGTGTTAAGAAAACACTTGGGCAGCTGAGTCACTTCTATTTTTGGCCTAAGATGAAGGCAGATGTACAAAGGTATGTAAGTACAGGGTATGTCAACATTCAAAAGGGAGAAGTCAAAATGCTGGACTATACATGCCATTACCCATTCCTAACATACCTTGGGATTTGGTGAGTATGGACTTTGTTCTAGGTTTGTCGAGAACTCAATGAGGTAATGATTCAATCCTTGCAGTTGTTGATAGATTTACTAAGATGCCTCATTTTATTCCCTGTTTCAAAACTAGTGATGCTACCCATATGGCTAATTTGTTTTTTGATGAGATTGTTCAGTCGCATGGTTTTCCAAAATTATAATCTCTAATAGGGACACAATATTCATTGGACGTTTCTGGAGAACCTTGTGGAAGAAACTTGGCACTAAGCTAACTTTTAGATTAGCCTATCATCCATAGTCTGATGGGAAAACAAAGGTTGTAAACAAGAGTTTGTTTGGGTAATTTATTGAGGAGTTTAGTAGGTGACTGGCCAAAGTAGTGGGATCATGTGCTAGCCCATGCTAAGTTTGCATATAATGACTCACCAAATAGGAGCATAGGAAAGAGTCCCTTTCAGACCTTGTACGACATGCATCTGAGGGGAATTTGTCAGCTAAGATATTTGGGAAAGCTTGAGCATAGAAGTGTTGATGGAGAGGACTTTGCAACAGCCATTAGTGAGCTACACGAGAAAGTAAAATAAAGATTACAAGATACAAGCAATGAGCAAATGTACACAGGAAAGAGGTAAACCTTGATGTGGGAGATGTGGTCCTAGCTCACCTAATAAAGGAGAGGTTTCGAAGGGGAGAATATAACAAATTGAAAATGAAGAATATAGGACCTTGTAAGGTACTTTGCAAGTTTTTACCAAATGCTTATGAGCTGGAGTTACCTCCAGGAATTGGAATTTCACCCATTTTTAATGTAGAAGATTGGCATCCCTACACAGTTGGTGATGCGGATCAAACTTCTAGGAACCTTGACTAGGATGAAGGAAAAGAACAACTATGGCTGAAGCAAATGCCTATGGAAAATATTTGAGAGGCTAAACAGATTTTGGATATATGTGTTTATAAGAAGACCATATGGAAAGAATACTTGGAATATCTTGTGAAGTGGAAAGACTGACAGATGGAGGATTCTACTTGGATGGATGAAGCGGCACTGCGGAAAGCATGTCATTCTATAGCCGATCTTATGAGCATGAGCTCATAAAATTTTCTTTCTTGGGGATTCTGATGCACGTGAATTAGGTCGAGCACATAAAAATGATAAGTTATTAAAGTTAGACCAAGAGCTTAGTAATGTGATGGATTTATCACATGTCAAGGCTAGAACATTTTAAAGTTTATTTGTGAATTTTTTTTTGATATTCAGTTAAGTTTATTTAGGAATATCTAATTAAAATAAATGATTTAATAACTAGTAGGTAGTTAGGGCTAAGGAAAATTGGTTCATATCTATGAGTTCATTTCTTGGACAATTGCTTTTAGTTTTGAAGGAGAGAGGAGGAACATTTTGGGTGCTGGAAGTTTTGGTGTGAAATTGAAGTTAATTGAACAACATTTCTTAGATCATTGGCTTTTTGTATCATCAAATCGAATCTGTAAGCGTGTGTGAGACAATTATTTGCATATGTGTTTTTGAGGTTGATGAACCATAATATTAATATCTAGAGATTGAAATTGATTTGGTCTTCAAATTGTTGTGTTGAATGAGGAATTATTGCATTGTATTTTCTACGTTATTTACATTTAAACGAGAACCTGGAGAATCATATTTCAGTTAATCTTTTAATCCAATAATTTTACATCCAAGATTGTGTATTAGAAAGAGTCATTATACATTACAGATTCGAGAATAGAGAGAACTCTGTACCAAACAAACAAAAGAAAGAAAATTCGTAAAGGAAAATCGTCATCAATTTTGCAGGTCAATTTCTGATCAAAGGAAGACGAAATTTGAAATTCTGGCATATGAGTTTTGTGCAGAGTAGGGTCTATTTGGTAGCACGTGTGTGATTTCCAAAACGATCCTTGGTGAGTTATGAAGGGATCTTTAAATTGTGTTTTTACAGACTACGTGGCTGAAAAGAAAAAAAGAAAAAACAAACAAACAAACAAACACAAAAACAAAAAAACAAAACAAAACAAAACAAAACAAAAACAAACAAAAACAAAAACAAAAACAAACAAACAAAAAAACAACAAAACAATAAAACAACAAAAACAAATAAAACAAAAACAAAAACAAAACAAAACAACAAAACAACAAAAAACAAAACAAAACAAAAAACAAAACAAAACAAAACAAAACAAAAACAAACAAAAACAAAAACAAACAAACAAACAAAACAAAACAAAAAACATAACAAAAAAAAAACAATTTGTTTTTCCTCTTGTAACAACACTATAATTTGCTGAGAGATCCTATAATAGCATTATAGTTTGTTGTAAGAGAAAAGACTTGTTGTTCCTCCTGTAATAGCATTGTAGTTTGTTGAGAGAGTCTATAGAAACATTGTAGTTTGTTGAGAGAGCCTGTAACAACACTGTGGTTTGTTGAGTTAGTAACCATCAATTTGTGGGCCATCAATAGTGCATGGGATACTAATTATATGCATAATTTAATTTTACATCCAAAGTGTTCCTACACTTGAAATATAGCATATAGGGAGACAACTCAAAAACATGATTAAAATTAGTTTTCTTTCTTTTCCTTTAAAAATTCACGACTCTTTACTTTTTTCCTTAGAAATCTCATTTCAGACCTCAAAATTTCTCTATTGCGTGCACAGTAGAAGGAAGATGTGATTTGTAGATCGTGCATAAAATTGGAAAGTGTGTGATAATCAAAGATGAAGAGCATGTGAGTAGATGACACTAGCAAGAGTGCAACAAAGTTTAACCATGGTAGTGCATGGCAATTATAAGTGAGTGTGCATGGGTGGCAAGGATGGAACACAACAAGGAGCACACATGAGAAGTGTGATGAGAAGAGTATATGATAAGTTCAACATTGGATAATACATTAAGAGTAGTTGAACAATCAACCCATAATCAAATGCATGATGAAGCCACATGGAGATAAATGAAGCATCACAAGAGAAGTTTGCTAGTCAACTAACAAATAACATACAGGTTATGAGACACGAGAGAAGATTGTATAGCCATGGGAGAATTACTAGGGTTTAAGATTGATCGTGAGTAAAGTAGTGGAGCATCAACAATGCAAATTATGTAATATTTTTATTATAATCAATGAGAGTGAGTAGACAATTTTTCCCTTGCAATACGATCTAGTTATGTATGTTGCGTGAGTATGCAATATCATTTGAAATTGTATAACAAATTATGTTATAACTATGTTTTTGTGTATCATTATACACAAAGTGAGAAGGTTAGTGTATTGGGCACATATAAACTATGTGATTCCATAAATTTAATTGGCTTTGAAGCGTCATATATCAAAGCTATTTAAATAACTAAATGACATAAACTTATTGGAGGATATAGAAAGGTGCATAATTTTATATCACCTTTTAAAGTTCAATGCTTCAATATTCAAACATTGTACTTCAATTACACTATGAATCATTGGGTAGATGGGAAGGAAAATTTAAAATATTGGACGACAAAAGGAGCATGAACTTGAAGCAAAAAATATATATATATATATCTTAGGTAACTAGGCCTATTTCTTAGCCTCAATCTTTAGCAGTAGATTTGGGGTAAGAACTCATTTAGCCCCTATATTTGAGATTTTATGTCAAATATTATCAAGTGTAAGTACAATATTCTATAAATTTATATGAACCTAAACTAGAGGACAATGCAAACATTTAATTGTCATAAGTTTTGGATTTGATGGGTGTGGGTGAATGCCAAATTTCAGTACCGAGATTATAAAAAGAGCATCAAAGTGCTATTATATCATGTTAATATGTTTATAAACTAAAATCTTAAAAAACTAACCTTACGGGTTTGATATCAAATAAAAATAATAATACTTAATATTTTCAATGCCCATATGTTTGCAATTGATCTTTACCTTAATCCCTATTGGTGGTTAGTAGATCTATTGTTGTAACTATGGATGTTTCTAGTGCTAAAGGGTGAAACTTAACACTTGCATTACTATACCACATATCTAAGAATGAAACCCATTGTTGGTGGAAGGCCAAGATTTGGAAGTGTAATTAATACTTAATGACGTAAGTAATTTATGAACTAGGTAAAATGACAACATAGTAGTCCATAGAGTGAAGTTATTAATAATAAGCATCAATGGCCAAGAAATGTTCATTAATATAGGACCATTGACATTCACAAAGTAAGGGTGTTTGAAAATATCTCCATTGACATTAATGAGGTAAGGATTATTGACAAAACGATGTTCTATATTGATGAGAGGCATATATATGTAGATAAGATAATATTATTTGAAAAGTGGGTTGTTAAAACGTGAACAAGTAATATGAATACCAATGACAAGAAATCTATCGATGTTGATGAAGTATATGTATAAGGGGTTTTATGAACATTTAGAGTCATATTTGTGAAACTGGTGTTGATGACTCTAGAAATATTGTTTGACAATAATTAAGAAACACATGACCAACTCCAACGAAATGCCTAGATCAATGAGTGATAATGTGTTAGAATCCAATCAAAGTAGTGCAAAGAAATGACTCAATCAATCTTTTTGGGAATGATAAGACATAGGTTTTTACTCAATATAACTAATTAAGCATGTTCAAATGAAGGTCAATATATTTTCCATATGTATAAGGGAGTGAGTTAGAACAAAGTATTATACATCATGTTATTCATTCTAAAGATGCATGTTGATGGTGTTAATCCACCAACATTCAGGAGGTCTCCCCAATATGAAGTCCCAATTAGACCTCACATTATTTATAAGCCTCATCCAAAATATGACCCAGTTACCGAAGCAATAGGTTTTAATGATGTGCCTTGGCTGCAATAACACATAGAGTGGTGTATTCGTGATTTTGGTGAACAAGTGTGTGACTTTGTGGAGGGTCAAGTTCAATGTATGAAAGATTCTCGCACACAAGGGAAACCGGGTGAGCCCCTTAGAAGCTTGTAATATAACACACCTTAAAAGGAACACATGAGCATAAAGACATCACAAGTTAGCATCCGAAATAGTTCATGAGTTAACCGTGATGGAAATAAACAACAACATGCATTCAACAAGATTCATACTAATGCAAATGTAATAGTTCATAAGTGTTAACATAAATGAAATAGCATATATTTCAAACATAACAAGAATAGTCCTACTATATTCACAACAATGCATGAAAACGTGTTGGCTATGAGTTTTTATTAAGTGAAAGTTCATACATATCCCATTGATGAACCACTAGTCCCAATAGTGGAACATGAAGTCTACACCTACTCCTCCAAAGAAATATACTCCCTCTATGCTACGAAGAAGCCAAGGCTCTCAAAAAAAATCAAAGCTCCTAATCCTAAGCTAAAATCCTAGCCAAACATGGCCCCCAAAAGTCCTTTACATGAGTTACGAGGATATATTTATAACAAAAGGGGTGACTGTTCATCTCCCTTTTATGACTTTTGGACTTCTCTCATGAATCTTCAACTTCTTTACAAAATGACTTTTCACATTCCACAATTGACACTTGGAATTCCACTTAAAAATTAATTGCAAAAAAATATTACAATATACTCATACCCATATGGGACAAAATTGGGTAGATCCAACTAGACAACCTAATAAGACAAATAATTTAAGCTTGAGTTTGGGGAAACTCCAGCTCAGCAACTTCGACTTGTAGGTTCTCGGTCACATGACAGTGCCAAGCTTTGTATTGCGCAATGACTTCCCTAAACTGTGTGGTCAAATCAGGCTGAAAGTAGACTCTAGCCTCCATGGAGTTTGGGTACAATGGTATGAGTTTCCTTCTTTAGCAAGAGCATCATAGTATTGATCTGGATAGGGCCACCAATGTACTTTTGCATATTGTTCATGTTCACTTCAAGATCTTCCTTGCTAGCGATCTGTCTAAACTAGTCCAAGTATTCTTCAACCTCCTGTCTGACCTAATTCTTGCGTTTGGCTTCAGTGAGTGAGCCAATTGATGGGATCTTGTGTAATTTAACCATGAAATCCACGTTATTCTACAATCGTGCATATGAGGCCTGAATATTGGTGATGAATGAGGTGAGTTGTTTATTGCTCTAAATGATCATCCTCACTTGTGATTTCTCCAACTCTGTTTGTTGCCTTATTCTCTTCACTAGTTTAGACGATACCCTTTGTATTGCATTGACCACTCATGCATGGAAATGATGGTTGTATGCACAAAGTTGAGAGCTTGAGAGCTTTGGCATTATCCTTACACTTATGTTACATGTTGTGCAAGCAGAAAATTTCTTTATGCATAGTGACAAGTTCTTCATACAATCTCTGCATGGTTTCTCCCAATGCTAATAATTCACCAAGTATGGCTTCCTTAAGTTCCTCCAAATATACTTGCACGGGAGCTGAGTTCTAGACCTCTGCTTAGAGTTGTTCAACTTATTGCCTTGTGACTCATAAGTTCTTTTCCAACTATTTTTTCTCGGCCATCATATATCTCATGTTTGACTTTGTAGCACCTATGAAGGCCAAGTTGGTTGTGGCAATGGCATTCAGATTCCTGATGGTGTTTTTCACAATCACTCTTTCTTTGATGAATGCAGAAGATATGAGATCATCTGGAAAATGTTTCCTCCTTTATTGTAAAATATTCTTCTAAATCTCATCGTAAGTCATATTGTATGTGTCCATAACCAAACCCTCATTAAGAGGAATAATTTCCTCTTCCTGGCTTGGAGCTTTCTCTGTTGTCAGAGGAGGGGGAGACTGAATAGTGGCCTACTGAGTGCTCGACATCAGGTCAACATCTTGATTCAACAGCTCTAGTTCCACCTCCATGTCTTGAATCACAATTAACTCCTCAATTTCTTGAGTGAGTTCCTTGTCCTATAATTGCTCACTCTCCTCTTTTGGTAGCCAGTTATGATTTTGTTCCTTGGCTTGTTTCCGTGATACTTCTTCTTCTTCCATTCTCTGCATTTCTTCTTCTTCTTCTTCTTCTTCTTATTTTTGTCTTTTCCTTTCTTCTTCCAATCTCCTTTGCTCTTGTTCCTCCCTCTGCTTCATATCTTCCTCCTGCTTCCTTTCCTTCCTCCTCTTCTCTACTACTATGGCTGCTTTCAGGATGATTGGATCTGCTTTCATCTTGTGGCTTTGCTCTTCCACTGTATTGTGTGTAACTTTCCTCTTTCCATTTTCTCACACTAGGTTGTGCCTTTTCGTTAGTATTTCCTCTAGAGCGACTTCTTTCTGTGGAGTAACCTATGATGTTCCAATGAAACAAACTAGTTCGTGGGACTTGGAGGCATTATAATAGTTTTTTCATGCTTCCTCCTCGGATGCGTGAAATGTCTCGCTTGGCCACTGAAAATGAATCCTTACACAATGGTATTTATAAACATTACTGGGATCGTATGGATTGAAGTCCAAATGACTGGATGTGGATTTTTTTTTATCTCCTTGCCTTCAATGTCTACGACTTTCAAATTCTTGATTTTGTCCATTTTATCTGCAAATGAAGAGGGGGCCAAGGTGTTTTCTTCTTCTTGTGCAGAAATGTTGATAACCCAGTGGAAAGATGGTACGCAGCTTCTTGCATGCCTAATTTATCGGTGGCATACCTCGTCAGAGGATGCAGAGACTTCTGTCTGCCAAACACTCTGAGGAAAGTGTCATTCAGTGAGACAAACAATCTGCTGTCCTCAACACTGCTTCCATTTCCCCAAGTGACATGAAAGGTGGTTCTTCCTCAAATATTAACTTGTATAATGGAATGAGGAAGTGATCAATCAGCCTTTCCAACACTCCTTTGTGGCTGCACTCCAAAAGTAGCTTACATTAGATGTGCACGATAGAATCTCTTGGTGTACAGGTCCAATTCATGTCAGGAAATTATTTGCGAGTGCAAATTACATCCAGCAAGTAGGCATACATGTAAAATTTGGCTTCCTTTCCCTTAGGATGAGTTTGGGCATTAGCTACATGGATATTAAGCTATTGAGCCAACAATTCTAACCAGTTGAATGGTTTTCCTTTGTTCATAATCTGGTTCAGCAAAATGGCCACTCTTCAGGGAAGGTCTCAATACTCTGTTGACCATACATTCTGCAACATAAAATTATCAAGTACTGATAATCCTTCCTAAGAGAATTTGTCTTATCGGTGTTGGTGGGTGTCTGAAGAAACTTTACCAACTCTTTCACCCAACCCTTGACAACCTCCTTTGTGCTCATGTAGTTGGTGATAGCATAGAAGTAAGAATCCATGAGCGATTCTAAATCTAACAAATGGTACGTGAGATGGTAATCCAATGCCAGAAAATAAGCAAGCCTTTATCCATTGACATTGTTAAAATTCATAGTCTTGGAATATATATGTGAAATTATCCAGTTGACAATGTTTGTAGATGGGAAAATTGGGTACTTGCATACAACCTTGTGTAACCCTGACTTTTGGACATTGATATACACCTTTCGGTCCTCAATATACGCTTTGAAGGTTCTTGCTAAGAAAGATTCACTTACTTTGTGCCATGTGATATATGACTCCTTTTCTATGAATAGTTGAGTATCTACGAAAATTGGAAATTTCATTGGATTACTCTCAACTTCCTCCTCGGTGTTGCTTTCAGTGGTGTCCTTTGAATCAGATATATTTGGTGCCATGATGATAGTAACTGATGAAGGGAAGTTCTCAACAACTACAATACTTTTAGGAGGAAAAACACTCATGGAAAACATCAATTAGCTTCAGCAAAAATACCCACACAGGAAGATCAAGGCAACAACCACAATACTGAAGGGAAAATCTGGAAAATCATGACCTAAGGGTAGATGCTAGCTCCAAGAACTGCAAATTACTCATTCTTAGCATCCAGGGGAGCAGCTTGAGCTTGAGATTGTGTAACACACAGTCTCAACCTGGGCAGACTGAGGGAGATATTGCACATTACATAGTCCCAGTGGACAAGGGTGAGGCTTGAGCCCTGGAACTACGTAATGTGTAGTTGGTAAAGTGAAGGTACTGCACATTGTGTAGTCTTAGAGGCCAAGAGTGAAGCTTGAGTCTTGGACTTGCGCACTGCCCAGCTGAGCAAGGCAATTACTGGCCAAGTGAGGGGCAAATTTACCTGGAAAGAGGCCGGGGAAGTGGCAGATTTGAGTGATGGTGCAAGTTAGAGTGTATATATGAATAAGGAAATATAAATTAGTGAATACTAAGTGTATAATATAAACATGCAAATGGAAAAACAAACATGCATAGGGAGTCGCCAAAACGACAGCCACTAATGGGCAAAAACAAGAAAATTGATGTGAAACTTGTAAAAGGCAAATGACAGACTGAACCAACACTTGTGCAAGATAATATAAGTTAAAATTCCAACAACCATGAAGATAAACAAGCAAAACAACACTCATAAAAGTGAATCGACGAAAAGTGACAAAGACGACAAAAGCAAAACTCACCTAGAAAAGCGTCGCAAACTCCACTGAAGGCTCCTTGATCTCCTTGGGAAGGTTAGAGCTCCAATATCAAATGTGCAAATTATCTCTAGGAGTGTCTATTATATAGATCTAGGTTTATTAGGGTTTATGATGTGCATGCCTAAAATCAAGGAAAAAGTGACAGGGTAATTCCAAAAATAGCAACTTGTGTCATCCTTTGGGAAACCACTCCCTGTTTTCTAGGGATTGATTTTTTCTTTTTCTTTTATTTTTTTCTTTTTTAGGAAACCTACCATTCACACTTCCAAGAAGGATTGTGCAATTTCCAACCACTGTGAAACTTCTTGACGTAATGAATTACATAGTTTCTAATCTCAAGGGAAGCTTTTCACAGTTTATGAGCTTAGATTTGGGATGTCTCCCAGAATTGCGCAATTTCTAAGCTCAAGATTGGCTTGCCTGTCTATATTGAATAATTTAGATGCTCAAGAGTGGCCCACATTTCAAGATTGTGCAGTTTCTGGAGGGAAGATCGACAATGCTTTAAAGTCAAGTGAAGAGATAGCTCATGTCTGAAAGATATCAAATCAGGATCAAACAACACATTACGAGCACAACATGAAAGGATAAGTCTTTATGAAAATAAAAGATAGGCTCCTATGGATAAAAGCAAAGGCTCCAAAATCAAAGCATGGGAAAAATTTTAGAGGGTGGTTGTAGCAGCTACAACAATGCCCAAGGAGGACATAGACATGGATTTCATACTTGGTTTGTTGAGATGACAATGAGGATCAATGCAATGCTTGTTGTGTATAATAGGATTTTGAAGATGTTGCATTTTTCTAATCTTATATAAAACTAGATTTATTGCAAAAAGATTCAAGGAGATGGTGTGACTTCATGATTTGTTAAATAAGATCACATCAAATCTAGAGACATGGGGTTTCTCTAGCATTTTTAGTGGACCTATACAAGAGGGTGGGGAAAACTTTGCAATTTATTTTAGTGAATTACCATCCAATAGATGGAAAAATGGAGGTTGTGCATCAAAGTTTAGAAATCTTTTAAGGTGCTTAGTTGGAGACACATTGGAACATTGACATCAAGTTTTGGCATAGGTTGA
Organism: Pinus taeda; assembly: GCA_000404065.3. Classification (NCBI taxonomy): domain Eukaryota; kingdom Viridiplantae; phylum Streptophyta; class Pinopsida; order Pinales; family Pinaceae; genus Pinus; species Pinus taeda. The sequence continues at coordinate 18,077 of APFE031160019.1, forward strand.
GTTTTGTTAAATTGGCAACTAGGGCCAAAATCCATGTGGGTCAGCTTATCTATGGCAGCTGATATTTTTATTGGATCCCTCTCGTTGAGAGGTGTAGGATTGATCCAAAGATCATCCGATTCTGATATGTATTTATGGATATATGAATTTATTTAGATTATGGCTTTATTATCTAGCCAACCAGCTCTTACATAGGCTTAATAAGCCCAAACGTCATGACTATTCATCATATATGTTTTAGTATAAACATAGAAGACTTGAATTCATTTCATAATCATAATAATTCTTGAGGTGGTCTCCTCCTCTCCACGTCTTGGGTTTTTGGAGTAAGAGAGAGACACCATGAGAATATATGCTAGCCTATGATGTCGTAGCTCTAACGCACAACAATGAGCGTTGAACGTTGGCAATGGAAGCAACTACGCACAGCAAATGAACTCTATATGTTGTCATCTTGTATACGCACAACAATTACTAATACACAGTTCTTGTAAATACTTATATGATGTTGTTCTTGAACCGTATGCAGGGCAGAGATAGTCAAACCACATGCCGCAGTCATAACCGCAGTCACGAGGACATGAAACCGCAGCTAAGGCATGGAGCTATTGTCTCAAAAAGGGAACAAAGATCAGTCGTAGTAAGCCGCAGTCTATAGGGGTTAAGAAGCCACAGATTTGTGGGAGAGAGCCAAGGCATATGAAGCCAAGCCATGGACAGGTATATAGAACCATTGAAGAGGATTACACGCAGTCAATGAAGGTCACATATATGTTGTCATTGATATAAGGAGATAATACGCCACTAGTCACATCCACACAGACATTATATCTTGGAACACAATCATACGCATTTGGGAATGAATCTATAGTAGCCACGCAATCATATATATACGCTTCATGATGTATGGAACAGAGTCATGGACATACGCAGGCCCTAATACAAAGAGGCATGGGATTCAAGCAATATATATATATATATGCACAATGCAGGTGGATACACAGCAAACTCAATGAATATATACACGCACATTAATACACGCAAGTGGATATGAAACAACTTCATGAATGGTTATACGTTGGGCAGTCACAGTCATGTATATATGTTGGTCAAGAAGTCTAGGGTACCACTGTCATCAAGCCACAGTGATGAAGAGGTAAACGCAGTCATGGTTATATATACGTTGTGTATAATGGGATTAATGGAACTATAGCATAGCTTCTTTGATAGGCTGCAAGCCATAGCAAGCAGCTAAGGCGGATATGTATATGAACCCTATAATGAAGCAACAGAAGGGCATTATGAACAGCATCATGAGATATATGGGCAACATGATGAACATAGATAGCACCATGAGATATATGGGTAGCACTATGAGATCATGGACATGGGCAGCACAATGATACATGGAGCAAGAGCAGAAGCATGATGATGATGCACATTAGTTTGTGCAGTATGATGATGGATAAGATCATGATTATGGACAACATGATGTATGGGCAGTATGATGTAGATCGTCAACATCATGATGTATGGGCAGCATAGTGATCATGAGCAGCGTGATGATAGCATGACGGTGCTACATAGCAAGGTGTAGCAAATGGACGAGATGCAACTCTATGATAGGTGAAGAAATCACCTTAGAGAATCAGTTGAAGCAATATGTCTTCAACTGATCTCTGTAGATATCAAAAGTCAAAATGTTGACTTCTATTGTAATTGTACTATCTCTCTCTCTCTCTCTCTTACTCTGCTGAAATTTGAAGAACATAAAAGAAGAATTGATCAAGGGTTTCCCCACACATTGTGGGGTTTGTCCCTAGCTAGCACCACATCTTGTGTCCTCTTGTCTTGGCTTGCCTTCTGCGATTTATATTCATGTTCTATTTGCAGTTTACTTTATGCTGATGTGATTGCTAATATGGAAAAAGAAATTAAATAAATTGCTCTAGCATAAAACATACCTAAAATTAACAAGTTTGCATATAATGGTTCTATGAATAGGTTGACAAGATATTATCCATTCAAAACTTATGTATGTGAGGAATTTGAGAGGAGTTGTAGATTTGGAAGATCCCCCAATTGACATGTAGAGTAGTGACAATGTGGAATCATTTGTAGCATAAATGGTGTGGGTGTATGTGTAGGTCCCAAATAGTGTAAATGAGAAAAGTGTAGAATTAATAAGGAGCGTGTAGATGTTCACAAAAGTTTTAATTCATTTGAAGTTAGAGATTTGGTTGTGGTGTATTTGAGGAATGAGTGATACCCTAAAGGCATGTGCATCAAGTTGAACATCAAGAAGATTAGATCATTTTGTTTCTCATGAAATTTTGGAAATAATGCATACGAGGTCAAACTCTGTGAAGAATATGACATATTGACCATATTTGATGTTACATTCTTGTATGGAAATAGAGAAGGTGACCATGTTTGTGAAAATGATCAAGATGCATAAGAGGTTAACAAACATAGATGCCAAGAAGAAGATATAAGAGATTGAGAAAGACCTCGATGAAAGGTTATTCATGACACAAAGAATTGAGTATACCCAATACTACATGAAATAGAAGAACATCCTAGAGGAGGACATCACTTGGACTTTTGATTTTGAATAAAAAAGTTTCATGATCTGAATAATGTTGCAGATGAAGAAGATAACAAAGGAACTACTTTAGGATGCCCATTATTTTTTTTCAATAGGAAGTTGATACACTAGCATCCCCAAAAAGCATAATTCCAAGCATGAGAAAGCCAAGCATAGTAGAAGAAAGGAAAACAGATTAATTGAATATGAAAATAAAAGCACAACATATGGAAGTACAAGTGAACAAGCATGGGCATAGAAAAAGGAAGGAGCACTTTCTAGTTTGGGCATAAAGTTGGAAAGTGTGTGACAATGAGAGATGAAGAGCATGCAAGTAGATGATGCCAACATGAGCACGAGAAATGTTGAGTGTGGTTTTTCATTGAAGTTGGAAGCAAGTGTGCATGACAAGTGAAAATTAGTGATTGGACACAATGGGCAAGGATGGAGTCTAACAAGGAGTATAGACGTTGACTATAACAAGAAGCCTGCATGACAAGTACAACACAAGGACAACATAGTAAGAGTAGTTGAAAATTCAACCCAAGGAAGAATCACAATTAGATAGAAGTTGAATCCATATAATAAGAGACGAAGCATTGTAGGAGAAGTTGGATAGTTAATCGACAAAGATTAATTCGACTATAAAATTTGACATAAGGTTGTCAAGTGATGTGAGAGTTGGTAGAGTTAGAGAGTTGATTGTGAATTAGTAGTAGAACATAAAGAGCACAAAGTTGTATTATGCAGTATTTTGTTCTACTAATTATAATGTGTAAACTATTTTTCCCTTGCATTATGATATGCCTATGTGTGATGTGCAAGTGTGTGAGAGATCATTTGAAATTGTATAACACATTATGTTTTAATTGTTCTAGAGAAGATTGATCTATTAGGCATGCCCCAACTATATCACTCATTAAATTTAATCACCTCATAATTGTAATGATCAACACAAATCTAGTTAAATAACCAAATAACACAACTTTACTGGTGAGAAGATAATGATGTGTATGTATCAATTTTAAAAATTTAATACTTCAATTTAAATGTCATAATTTAATCTCTTTGTAAAATATTAAATAAAATTAAAACATAAACACAATTTTCAACATAATTGATCATTAAACATATAAACTTTCGATAATAATTTCTAAAAATTACTTAATTTTTTATTTGATAAAATAAATAAATAAATACACACTTACTGCAAAATGGAAGCTAATAAACTACTTTTATTTTTATTACTCTTATAACCTCTTCCAACTTCCAACAAAGAACAAAGTAAAAGAAAAGCTAATAAATTCCTAAACATTAATACTATGTTTAATATTCTAGACAACAATAAATTTGTAAATAAACTTTATTTTAATCTCTATTGGTACTTGAGGTACCAAAATGTTGACAGCAAGAATAAAACTTTATTTACTTTATTAATAATTAATAAAACTTTAGCTATATTTAGTAATTGCAAAGTACCACGGATGAAAAACCGAGAACTCATTCCCATTCCACATAAAACAACCATTTATGCTATACATCCTTAATAATGAAGAAATTACCAGCAACCGAGAAGAAGAATAGTAAGTGAATGGCTGTGACGTAGGTGTTTACCAAAGCAAACAGTGCTTTGGAACAGTGGAGGCACAGTTGAGGCACATCACAAAGTAGCATACAAGCAGCTGAAGAGAAATTGAAAGGTGGAGACTGATAGAGAAACGTGAATAATCCAAAGCCAAAAACAATAATTGCATGACTAATTGGCATGACTAATGACAGAGATATGTGTTGTGCTGCTGTGAGCTGTAAAGAGTATGTTGATTGATTATGAAATATAATGAATGCGCGGTTTGAAATGAGTAAAGTAGACAAGCGCAGAAAGTCTGCTTTCGTTGTGCCAGCATCAGAATAACAAGAGAATTCAAATCTGTCTATTTCTTTCCTGCACAGCATAAAAAGCATATTCTAAACTGTAAAAACGATATCTTTGGATTTTAAAATTTTATCTAAATAATTATATAAAATAAAATGTTGTCAAAGTTCTGTAATTTGACTTTAACTTTATACAACTTGTTATATTCTTTAGTTTACTAGGAGTAGTTAATTGGTTTGTGTGCAATTTAGTATTATTAGGTTTACAACTTGCTTATTCTTAACAGGTTTGCAACTTGCAAGACTCTTTGGTTTATAGTAGTTAATTGGTTTGTATACAATTTGGTCTTGTCAGGTTTACAACTTGTTAGACTTTTGCGTTTGCAGAGAGTATGCAGATGAAACAATGACATTATATTTAATAGCAGAATGATCAAAGTTGTATATATCAAAATATGTTTTGTTTCTAAATCTGATATGAAACTCAGATTCCTTTGTATCAATCTGATTCTTTTCCTTTATACTAATCTGATTTATCAGAAAAAATATGGATATGGAGTAAAGGGGCAGACTGCTAGGTCTGTACAGTAGAGAGACTGCTAGGTCTGTAGGGGCAGACTGCTAGGTCTGTACAGTAGAGAGAGCATTTGTATATTCCCACATCATATCAATAGCACTCAATTAGTTTTAATGTTTTTCATTCTCTTTGCATCCAAAAAATTTAAATAATTCTTTTTTTTCAGAAAATATCAATAAAAATTCGAAGTGATATATGGTCATTGGTAACTATGCAACATCTGCCATTCTCCCTTGGTGTGAACTGTGGTTGTAGCTCGCTATCTACAGCCTTCTTCCATATACTTTTAACGGGAATGTAGGCCTTGATTTGTACTGAATGGGCCATGTTGGTTTCATTGTAATTCAAGAGAATTGAGGCATCATTCAGCAGCTTTGGTTTCATTTTAATTCAAGGGAACTAAGGCATAATTCAGCAGCTTTGGTTTCCTTGTAATTCAAGGGAATTGGGGCATAATTCAGCAGCTTTGGTTTCATTTTAATTCAAGGGGACTAAGGCATAATTCAGCGGCTTTGGTTTCATTGTAATTCAAGGGAACTCGGGCATAATTCAGCAGCTCAAGTTTCAGAATATGGCAATCCTAATAGACATGGAGAGAACAGGGGAAGCGAGTGAACTCGAATCCAATAACATCGAGGCACCTCTGCTTGAAGGGATTACTAAAGACAAGGAGAGGATGCCAGAGAGCTGCCATAGCGGCTCGATATTGGTTGTTCTGATCAGTACTTCTGTTGTTGTGTTGGGTTCAGTTGGATTCGGCTTTAGTGTCAGTATCTCAAATCCTTTAAAGTCGCTTCATAAGGGGAAAAATGATAATTAACTAGAGTTCAAATAAATGGAATAAGTTATAATCTTGTTGGCTTGTTGCAGGTGGGTTTCTCTTCTCCAACGGAGTCTGGGATCATAGAGGATCTTGGCCTCAACTTATCTCAGGTGTGCTGACAACGTTAATAGAAACATTTTAAGGAATGAAATATTTTAGAAAACTGTAAATCGCTGAATGTTTTATTGTACCATTAAGAGTAAGCAGAGGTGCAGACATTTCAAGGAATGAAATGTTTTAGAAAACTGTAAATGGTTGATTGTTTTATTGTACCAAGAAGAGTAAGCAAGGGTACTTCTGCAGCATAGGTGGGGAGGTATCTGTTTACTCATTGTATGTTTTTCTGGTGTAAAGATTAGACAATCTTAATCAAGAAGTTAGAATTTAGAAATAAAAGTGAAAATTTGTGTTTCATAAATTTAGAATACAAATCCAGAGCTACGATGAATTTATGGTATCCCTTAAAAGCTTCACTGGTTTATGAAAAACATTGAGTTGTGTTTATAACTATCCTTAGTGAAATTTCAGACGAAAGATTGAAAATAGTTTGTTTAATATTGGTATTGACCTGAATGATCTGTGATTTGATTACACATCACAATTCTTGGTAATTCTAGTATAAAGAAGATGAGCATGGCTATCATAGCATTTAGAATTCTTTTGACAGCAATATGGTAATTCTAGTATAAAGAAGATGAGCATGGCTATCATAGCATTTAGAATTCTTTTGACAGCAATATGCAAACCTGTGACTCTCAATGCAGTTCTCATTAATTATAATATAAAAATTATTTACATGACTATAATAGCATTTACAATTCTTTTTGATAATAGTATGCAAGAATGAACTCAGACCTTAAGCATTTTATTTATTGAAAACATGGGATATTTTGCAGTACTCTACGTTTGGTTCTCTGCTAACAATTGGTGCCATGATGGGTGCAATAATGAGTGGCTATATTGCAGACTACATTGGTCGAAAAGGGGTAAGCAAAGTTTTTAACAGAGAGAAGTAAGGTGCTTTCCAGTGACAGTGGGAGATGTCTGCACTTAAAAAAAAAGTTACCAATTTATTTATTTGTTTTTTTTCTCTGAACAACCATTATAAATAAACTGGCATGGGTGTTTTTTAATCTTCTTTACAAGATCAGAGGTTAACAGATCGGGATTTATGCTAATGACTTCAATCGTGAGGAAATATTGGCTTCTGAAAAATACAATATATGATAGTATTAGGACCTGATGTGGGATTGTGGGATTTATAAAAGCCTGAACACAAGGTCATATTCTTCTGGAAAATGCAATATTATTATGTAAGATACTGTCTGATGTAGATTCATCAATATAAGCTCATATGTATCTGAATGCAGGCTTTGAGAGTGTGCTCAGTATTTTGCATTGCTGGGTGGCTTGCCATAGCTTTTGCAAAGGTATGAGCAGCAGCTTGATTACTTGTAGAGAAAAAATCTTCATAATTCTGAAAACAGGTAAATGTTTTGTTTGATTTTTTTCACCAAATGTTTTGAACTCTTCTGCAGGATCCTCTACCATTGGATATTGGAAGACTGTTGGTTGGATATGGAGTTGGGCTAACTTCTTATACAGTAAGTTTTAATTATATTTCAGGTTGCTACTTAATTCTTATCCCTTTTCAAAGTTTTATTTTACTTGTTTTACCTTTGAAAAATGTTACATAGGTGCCTGTGTATATAGCTGAAATATCTCCCAAAAGCTTGAGAGGAGTGCTTACAACTACAAATCAGGTACTTGTTGTACCCCTGTATTTAGGAAGCCAAATCTATGCAAATGGATGGGAGATCATAACATTAATGTTCATGCAGTAAAACAGTATAATATAAGTAACGTGGAAAGTGTTATGTTTTTCACAGCTCTTCATAACGACTGGAACATTAATAGTTTATCTTCTTGGAGTGCTGGTGACGTGGCGCACTCTTGCTATCACTGGTATGAAAATGTTCAGTTCTATTCTGCAATACAGGAATATTAAGATATTTCCCCTTTTTGAATAGTGGAATGTGGCTTTATCGCGTGTAGTCAACAAGGGTTTGGTGTGATATATTTTAATTGGTTATTAAAATTTAAAATGAGGTAATTTACAAAGTTTTTTCTATGTATTTTATAGTGTTGTAAGTTTCCTTTATATTTTTAAGAAAGTATAAATGTTTGAAAAATTTTGTGAATGGTTAATTAAAAATAATTAAGAAATAAAATTATTAATATAAATTATATATTTTATATTAAATTTAAAAATCTTAATTTTTTAAGATTTAAAATGTATCAGAATAGCAATCAGAGTTCTTATCAAAATAATTAATAACAATTATTTATATTAATAACATTTCTTATCAAATCGTATTTGTGTATAATCTTTTAAACAATATAATAGGAAGCTTTTTTTTAATTTATATTATTCATTGAAATAGAAAAAGAGAGAATCAAATATTTATAAATTTACTGTTATAGTAATCAAAATTATATTAACTTTGTAATATTATAAACTTTCATTATGTGAGATAATGTATAAACATTTATGATATATTAAATTTGAGGATGAATTTTTTATAAAGTCATTTTTTTTTTACTATAGATGATGAGATAAATGGCGTTGAAACATAGAAAAATTTTAATATGGGGTTGAAATAAAATATGAAGGAAGGATGATTAAGATATATTATTAAATTCTTAATTTTTTAAATTTGAATTAAGAATTTATTTATTGTAAAAATTAAATATAAATTTTCATTTTCTTAAGAGTAATGATAATTAAGAAATAAATAACTAAATATATATTAAATTTTTGTTTTTATTTTTTTAAATTTGATTAAGGAATTGTAATTATTGTAAATTTTAATATAAATTTTTTTTTTTCTCAAGAATGGATTGATTTTGAGATTTTTTGATATTTAATAAAAGAACATAACACAGAATTAGATAAAACAAAGAATAAATGAGTAAAGTGAAAAAAAACAAAACAAAACAAATTCTTGTTATGAGTTTTAATGGTAGGGAATGAATTAGTTTCATTCTTTTTACTTTAGTAGAAGATAGCGAAAGAAAATGAGACTCAAGTGGATGCAATAGATTGGAGAGGCAAATGTGTAGTTGTGGATAAACATCAAATTGCCATAAGGGGTTAAGATGTAAGATAATGTGAAAGATGAAGTGGTGTTGCCACTGGTTTCTTTTTGGTGGAAGAGTACAAAACACAAAAAGATTAATCAATTAAAAAATTAAATAGCTAGGTATCGATGGATTTGCTCTCGTAAACAATTTGTCACTTGGGCAATTTTTACGGAAGAAATAATAGCACATTATGAGGATACAAAAAGCAACACCTTTTTTAGCCAAGTGATAAATCTCAAACAAAAGGGTTCAATGATGGAGCACATTGAGGACTTCCAAAAATTGAATATAAGGGTAAAAGATATTCCATAGGAGCATAGGATTGATGTGTTCATTCATGTGTTCATCGGGCTTTTAAAAGATAACATCCAACATGAGGTTCGCCTTTGGGAACTTGATTCATTGAAGAAGCCATTCATGTTAGCAAAAAAAATGGAAAGCAAAATTATGGCAACGAGGAAGCCTACCACTCACAACTATAAAGATGGAAGTGTGTTTCTCCTAGTCTTTCACCACCTACAAGGTTGACACCACAACAATTGGAAGAAAAAATAACAAAAGGGCTTTGTTACAATTGTGATAAAAAATACACTAAAGGTCATAAGTGTGCTGACGAGAAATTAATTTACATAGATGGGGAAAAGGAACAAGAAATGTCAAAAGAAGAGGATATACACCAGGAAAAAACCCCAAAGAAAGAAAAAATGAATCCAACCATATCTTGTAATGCATTGACAAGAATTACCACTCCTCAAACTATCAAGATAGAAGGACATATCAAGAAGAAAAAGGTAATAGTACTGATTGATTCAAGAAGTACCCATAATTTTATTCACTGCAAGATAGCCAAGGAATTGAATTGCTTCCTATATCCAGCAAGTGTCAAGTAATGGTTGCAAATGGAGGAACCATAAATTTCTCTGGAAAGTGCCATAATATCAAGCTATCCATGAGAGAATGTATTGAATAGCCCAATGCTTTCCATTCCAATGGGTGGTGCAGATGTTGTACTAGGAGTCCAATGGCTACAATCCTTGGGTACAATAGCTTTTAATTTTCAAGAACTTTTCATGAATTTTTTTTGGAAAGAAATGGAAGTTGAATTAAGGGGTATCGAAGGGAAACCGAGAAAGATAATCAACTCTAACATCATGAAAAAACGTCTAAAGAAAGAACAATGAGGCGTAGTTGCACAATTATGTTCACTAGAGGTTCCCACATCGAAATCATCTATTTCTCCAGATCTCCAAAACGTTTTGGACAATCATTCCAAGGTATTTGAAACTCCCAAATTCCTCTCGCCTATTTTTTATCAAGATCATGTTATTCATTTGATTTCAGGAAGTGTTCCCCCAAACATCAGACCTTACAGATATCCATATGCCCAAAAGAGTGAAATTGAACCTATGGTTGCAGAAATGCTAGAGGTTGGTATGATTCAACTTAGTCAAAGTTCTTTCTCTACTCCAGTGGTATTGGTACACAAGAAGGATGGATCATGGCACATGTGTCTAGATTATAGGGAGTTCAAAAAGCTTACTATTAAAGATAAATTTCCCATTCGTGCCACTGATGAATTATTGGATGAATTACATGGAGAAATTTACTTCACCAAGTTGAATCTTCGTTCAGGATATCATCAAATCAGAATCAAGACTAAAGACATTCCAAAAACAACATTTAGAACTCATGAGGGTCATTATGAATTTTTGGTCATGCCTTTTGGCCTTACCAATGCACCTTCTACATTTCAAGGTTTGATGAATTCCATTTTTAAACCCTTCCTTAGAAAAAATTTGTTAGTTTTTTTTATGATACACTAATCTACAAAAAGTCTTGGAAGGATCATGTTCAACATGTTGACAGGGTGCTCAAACTATTGGAGGAGAAACAATTATATGCAAAAAGCTCAAAATTTTTCTTTGGAGTACAAGAGGTGGAATATTTGGGTACTCAATTAACTCATAGCTCATCTTCTCATCCTCAATTTGATGGGCAAACTGAGATAGTGAACAAATGTTTGGAAGGATAGCTTCGTTGCTTTGTATTTGATAAACAGACACAATGGGTCAAGTGGTTGCCTCTGGCTGAATGGTGGTATAACACTTCCTCGCATACTGCAGCAAAAATGACCCAATTTATGGAACTTTATGAATATCATCCACCATCCATCACATCATATTTAAAAGAAAATTCTAAGGTTCAAGCAGTGGAATATCACATCAAGCATCAACAACAAGTTCATAAACTCTTAAAGGATAACCTCACTTTGGCGCAGAATAGAATGAAACAACAAGCATATCATCATTGCAGCGAAAGAAGTTTTGATATAGGTCACTGGGTATTTATACGATTACAACCATACAAACAAATGTCCCTCAGGCAAGCTAAGAAGGATAATAAATTATCACCAAAGTATTATGGTCCATACAAGGTGTTACAAAAGATTGGTACTATGGAATACAAATTGGATTTTCCTGCATCTTCCCAAGTGCACCCAGTTTTTTTCCATGTTTCATGCTTAAAGAATGTTATAGGTGAGAAGATCCCACTTCAAACAATATTGCCAGAACTTGACAAGGATTCAAAATCATATTGGAACCGGAAGCAATTACAAAAACAAGAAATCGACAGTTACAGAATCAATAAATTTTAGAGTATCTCATTAAGTGGAAGAACTTACCCACTGAAGGTTCCACGTGGGAGGATGTTAATTTTATGCAAAAGCATCCAGAACTACTCAAGCATTGAGGACAACACTTTTTGAAGGAGAGGGGCATGTTAGGTCCCTATACTACTGGTATAACCCCTTATTGTTATTAGTGCAACCCCCTTATTGTATTATTGTGCTTATATAGTCCCCATGTTGTTATTATTATGCCCATAGAAGCCCACTATTGTTATTGTTGTGCCCCTACAATATTATTGTTATGTAGGCTCTGATTGTATTGGGACCCCTTAGACTCCTATATATAGAAAGGAGGTCTTGTCATTTGTATCATCCAAGAATTGTTCATTTGTGTAATGTAAAGGGGGTTGTCCCCTCGAAGAGGCTGAATTATAAGGCATTGATCTATCTTTTCTATCTTTTTGTGAGCTGGTTTCATAACAATGATTGTTAATCATTGCTTAGATTGATGTTTAACATATATGTGTATATATTAATATGTGATTGATGATATTGTTATGTAATGAAACAATAATATGCATATATATTTCTATTGATATGTGGCATTATTTATAACAGTTAATAAGGTATTTTATATCTCTAATGTTTCCCATTATTATTTAAGCATTAGCCAACAAGTAACCCTTAAATGATTAAATATGGTCAACCTTTTTTTTATGGTTATGCTCCAATGATTCAAGGAGAGAGTGATTTTGATTAGAGAGTTTAAAGATTAAGGAAGACATTAAATGTAAGGGGCACATTAGGATAGTGAAAATGAATTTTGAGAGACAGAACAAGGCTATCAAATATAGGATAAAGGTTCATGTGAGGTAAAATTTTCATAGGTAGCCCATTTTTTAAAAAGGGTCAAATTAGGCTACAACAACCCCATAAGTTACATTTTGTCGGATGATTAAGAGGTCAACTATGTACATTTTGTAGGGGCTATGGGAAAAATAATAGTTTGTAGAATGTGCCTTGAAAGGGCCATTCTTTTGAACACTTAATTTAATTTTTTTTTATTTTATATGGTTTTTGGGGGTTTCTAGGGTCATTTCAAAGCCAAATTTGATTATGAAAGGACCACGATGATCAAGATTCAATGGTGAATGTTTCTAAAGGCATGAGAATCCTTGATGATATATTTTTATGTTTATAATCATAGTTATGTCTTTTGGTCACTTATGAACAGGTTGCAGTAAGTGTTGTGTATATGGCAAGTACTGGTTCCGAGAAGAATTTTATGTGACCAAATTGAAGAAAAGGTTGTAACAGGGTATGAACAAGATTATGACAATAGAAACATGATTCATTTTGAAGACCTATGATGGAGATCATGTGGATTCAGTTTGAAATATTTTGAATTTTACACACGATGTTGAAGAAGGAGGTGGGTGCCTCCACCGAGGTTGGTGCCTCATTCAAGTTGAAGCCTAAAGCAAGTCAAATTTTGCACATTTCTAAGGTTGGTACCTCAATCAAGCTGTATCCTATTGCAAGTATGTTCTTGCACATTTCCAAGGTTAGTGCCTCAATCAACTTGTAGCCTATTAGAAATAGTTTCTTGCATCTTTTTCAAGTAGGTTCCTCTATCAAGTTGGTGTTTGCAAATCTATGTAAATAACTCAAAGAAGAAGAAGAAGAAGAAAATTGTGATTTTATCCCATAAGGATTTCCACATAAAATTATGTGTCTTCTTATTTTGATGTGATGATGACTTCTTGATGCATGGTTTCACTTACTATTATGATAAAAAAAATTATGCTACAGTTCTTGTGATTGTTTATTGATGAAAATTTTTGGAATGATAAGTTTACCACCACAGTAATTCAACCCCTGCCCTTCCCGATGTGATATTTCATATAACATCCTATAGAATCGGTGTAGGTTGGATGTCCCCAAATGTTGTGTTATATATTATTGATGCTATACTTTGTAGACGCTAACCAAAAGTGTTCCTTTTTTTGATTGAATATTTGAATTGTGCTTTAATAGACATCATTTGTGAAATTCTTTAATTTTTTTGATAGGGCACTATCTTAAAACTCTTGTAGGTTAACTATTTTCTTCATGTCTAACACTTGTTGTATTATATTTTTGGAGGTGGTTCATTAATGTATCATTTCCTACAACCTAGGCCTTATTTCCTTCCCTAATACATTGTCTTTCATCCTACATGCATTTGATCTCCAAGATAATTTCTTTTTGAATATATGTATCTAGTGCTACTACTACTCTTCCTTATGAAATGGAACTCTTTTTTTCAATCAATTCCATCACTAGAATTTGTTGTATTTGAAATTGATGATAGGTGGATGATATGTAAGTTACATTTTTTAGTAATATATTCAATTTGGTAGTACGATCCATTGTTATATCCAATTTTCAGTTGACCTTATCAAATGAAGCAAATTCCTACTATATGATAGAGGATGTTTCATTGACCCATGCTTTCTTACTATGTTATTGTAGTTTCTCTACTTTAGCCTTCATTTATACATTGAGGTTGAATAATTTTTGCAAGATAGGTTATACAGCCTCTAGTTGATGCTTCCCCATTATTGGGGTCTGAGTTTGTGGTTTCTCCTAGGCCAACTTAGACACTTTCTTCCAAACAACTTGATATTTGTCCTTTTTCTTGATAGTTACTTTCTTTTCCATTGACCTTTTCCATCTGAGTGATGATTTTTATTATATATAAACAAATATTTTGAAAACATTCATATTTGATATCATTGTTAGGTCAATTAGTGTGATCCAAATTGATATTGAATATTCATCGTCAATGAAGTCTTCAACTTTTTGTCCCTTTATCCTAGAATTGATATTGTCTTTTCAGTTTGATGATTCCCACTATTGCTTCTCTTTTTCTCTCGACTATTGTTACATTGTTACCGAAAATATTAATTATTTTTTCACACGGATATTGTTGCTCTATTTTCTATGGAATTATTTATTATTGTGGTGTTGGTGTGTTTTGTTTTACTTGTATCTTATCCCTTTTCCATTCCAATTTTGTATCAATATTGACGTCTAGAATGGTTATCAATATGTTTGGTTTTTCTCTCTCAAAGTTGAAATATCCTCCACCTTGTAGTTCTTATTTAATTTTATTTCCTTCCTTGAAATGTGTGGCTAAGGCTAGAGGAAATTCTCTAGTAAGGTTGATTTAGAACAAATTTGACTGCTTTGTCTTGGGCTTTTTAACTTTCTGAGGCTTACTAGTACCAATATAGAAGTAGTTAGGCCAATAATATCTTCCTATTGTTCCTTCTTGTGTTATTTATCCATCCCCTACATCATTATCTACTTTATTATATCTATAAAAATTATTTTTGTATGCCTCAGTGCTTCCAAAATTTAGGGTTTGATGGAGGATTCCATCATCATCTCTCAAGCCTTTCTTTGGAGACGGTTGCTAATTTGAATGTTATTTAATGTGATAATTAGCTTTAGAAAGAATTGACCTTCTAACTTTAGATAGCTTAAAGTTATTTAAAGTGTCAATTTTCCTAGCTTCATCCAAGTGTCTCTAATAAAAATGTTGACCTCTAATCCAACATTGAAAAAGACTTGATTTACCATGAAATTATTGATTTCAAAGGTTATTTGAGGATCAAGTTCCTCATTAATATTTTCCTATTTAAGTTGTAGGAGACTTTTAAATGGTTATTTCTTTTTTTTGTTTTGTAGATTACTATGGTGTGTTTTCTGAGAGACTGAATTCGGATTTTCCACAGTGTTCATCTTTTCATTCGTCGACGTTTTGAGTCTAGACCAAGACTCATCATCAGGACTGATTTACAGAGAAAAGAAAAGAAAAGCGAGTGATAAATATGGGATAGGAGAGCTGAATGGACTGTTTAACCGACCAAATCATTATTTAATAATATCTACTCTTTTTTTAATTAATTCCTAAATTAATATCATATTATGCTTGTTGAGTATATTACTACCCTTGAGTATATTACTACCTTGGTTATTTATTGTCTATACAACCTATTAATATATTTAATAATTCAATTAGCTGACCAACTAACTACTTTTATTTAAGGAATTCTAGGAACTCTTCAAAAATATTATCTTCATCCAATACCCCCCTTTTATGGTTGGTCAACTAATCATAGTAATTGTATTTGAAGAAGTTTAATTTTCATTAATTTCTCTTGGTACTTTTGATGGTGTTGTAAATCTATCAACCAAGGGGATCTTTGTTGGATTCATGATTATCGTTACACCAAAACCTACAGGTGTTAGTGAACAAACACATCGCCAAAGTTAACGGATCCACGAAAGGTGGTTAAGCACATGTCGCAAAACACATGGGGAGCATTGGTTTATCCAATTTCTAAAAATCTCCCCCCCAGCATGATATAGGTGTGATTCAAACTCGATGCTTTTGGCTATGATACCACTTGTTGGAATCGCGATTTCCATTACACCAAAAACTGCAGGTATTAGTAAATGGATGTATTGCCAGAGTTAACGGATCCACGAGAGATAGCTAAGCACATGTCACGAAACACACAGGGAACGTTGGTTTATACAATGTCCAGTAGTCTCCCCAATGTGAATTCCCAACTAGACCTTACAGCATTTGGAATACAAGCCCTCTCCAAAGTATCGACCCGATTTCCATGTCATATTATAGATTTTACTTACCTTTAGTTGTCAGCAAGAGAGAGAAGCACATATGTGCCTTTGCGAAAAGAAAGTAAATGTGCTTGGTGAATGTTCAGTTGCATGTGTATCAGGGTTCTTCCAATGCAGAGGAAGGAGTGAACCTCTTAAAATAGAGGTAATAGTACCATCCCAGTATAGGTTCACACAAGCGAAAAAGAGAATTGCCTAGCATCAAGCATAATAGTCCACATAGATGTGGCGATTACAACCATCGCAACACATTTTCAATAATATAAGCACTAAAATAATTGAAATAGTTCAAATAATTTAGTACAAGTGAAAACAAACATGAACCATAAACATTCATAGAACAATCTTACAAATATTCACAATCCATGCATGACAACATGTTGGCCATCAGGCTTCAAGTATTAAGTAAAATTCCCTAGATACATGTATACAATGAACATAATTAGCTGCAATAGTGGAGCATGGGAGCCACGAATTTTTCCCCAAAAGTATTGACTTTGTCTCTCTAATGCCTTATGGAAGAAGCCAAGGTGAAAATTCCTTTGCTTGTACAATGAGGGTGTATATATAACCAATGGGGTGATCCTTCGCCTCCCTTGTGACTCTTCGACAACACTCATGACTATTTGACTTCTCCATGTCTTTTCGACTTTACATGACTCTTCATATTATGTTCATGTCCTTTGGACTTCCACTTTACAATACATTTCAAATAAAAATTTACATAATCCACAAAATGATGTGGCATATGATGACTCGTGACATGACATGAAATAACACAGATGATATGGAAATCTCAAGACATTATTGTTTCTTCTTGTTGTATGTCTTCTTGAGGTTAATATTTCTTCCACCTCCATATGGCTTAGAGATGAGGTTCCTTTCATTTTATTAAGTCTTGAGTTGTGGTCGCAAACTGATGTCCCTTTTCTTTCTCCTAGTCGATCAACTTGCATTCCCAGCAATAGAGATGTCTTCTAGCATGTTCTCCTTCTCCATATCCTTCTTCATCATTTTGTCATAGCATGATAGAATCTATAATTCACTCATGACAAGATGATGTTAGTCCAATAAATGCTTATTCTAAGATGTTGCATGATAATCCACTGACTAAGACCGAACTGGGTGGGAGCTTGAGAGAGAGGCTCAGTGACTACACAATTGTGCATCTCAAGTAGTTAAGGTTTGGGCTTGAGCCTTGAGACTACACAATACACAGTTCAAGCTCGACCATGCAAGAAGATTGCGTAGTTTGGGAGCATAGGGAGCTAGGTTGAGGGGTTGAGCACTGATTTTTCACACTATGCATCTCTGGAAGGAAGATGAGACTAGGTGATTTCACAATTGAGAATTTCATGAGCTTTGGGCTTACACCTGAGCCTTGAGACTTCACAATGTGCAATTCTATCAGGGAAGGAGATAGAAATTGCGCAGTTTTGGAGGTCAGAGGCTCAACTAAAGGAACTATGATTGCGTAACTTGGGTTATCAAGGAGGTCGTAACTAGGAATTTCATAGTTCCAAGGGGAAAGGTTGCAGCTTGAGGACTAATATTGCACAATGCACAGTTAGAGAGGGCTAGATGAGGCTAGGTTTCCCGGACAAGATGTTTTCCATTTTCCAATAAGAGTGGGAATAAGGAATCTGATGTGAATAGTGATAATAATTTATTGTGATCACACACTTAGAAACTTTATGACACAACATAGATCATCCAGAACACTTGAAAAACATACTTCCCTCAGCATGACAACTTTGTGATGACTTACGACAAGTGTGATGCCAAAGATACACTTTGCGACAACACTTGTGCGATAATGCTTAAAACTTTGGAAATGAGTGTGATACATGTCTACATGATAAGAGAAACTCATTATCACAAATATTACCCCTTGAAACACACCAAAACTATATTTTATACAACATGCGACACTTACATGCTAAAAAGATGACATTTTCTATATGAGTAGGAAAAGTGTGAATGACACCTGCAATGTGCAAAAAAATGTGAAGATAACATGAAATTGATACTATTAAAGTGAAAAGAAGAAAAAGTGATAGTTGAAAAAATGAAAAAGACACTTGAAAAAGAAAAGGTGCACAAAAGAGGCAGTTTGAAAACTCACCGAAATAGAAGCACAAACATAACCAAAAGTGAGAGACTGTCAATGACGGTGCGCACTGACTATCAACATGGGTTGAACCTTGCAAATGCACTGTCTTGATGGATTGTGCTATGCCTATTCAAGCTTGCGTAAAAGAATACACTCAAGAACTGTTTGCGAACTGAGCATCTATGACCAAGTGACTTCAATCGATCAAGAAGTGACCACAGAACAACCGATTGCAATATCCATAATAGGCTCCAAAATTCAAGTGTACGTAAAATTTTGGAGGGTGTTTGTCGTGGCAACAATAGGTACTTAGGATTTGTATATGAAGTAGTAACTTTTCCTTCCCAAGATATATGTTCCCTATGAGGTGGATTTTCTTTTCCTACCCTAGATCTAGTGACAGTATGAATATTCTTTTAATTCTCTACTTCATGTCTAGGAACCAAACATAATATATATACAACCTATTTATTGATTACTTTTTTCTAAACTTTTACGGAAATCATCTATGGAGTGATAGTCCAACCCACATATATTGTAATATTGGATGTTATTTATGTCTTTTAATGGTTAGTTGGGGAATTAAGGGAAATTTCAGCCTAAAAGTTGCCTCATAAGAAAAAGTAATAAAATCTTAGTTAAAATAACAAAATAAGGGTTATGAATTTTGAAGGGAAAAGAAGAAAAATACATTTTTAAATTGTATTTTTGTCTTTTTTAATGTATATTAATTTTTTTTTATCAATGTGGATCTTCTCAAAAGCATTCATAATGGGTACTCGTTGGATGTGGAATTTAATTTCGCATCCAACGAGTGTCTACACTTGAAATTTGAGTAAACCTATAAGGAGATAAGATAAAAATACAAATAAAATAAAAAACATTTTTTCTTCTTTTTCCTCCAAAATATTTACATGTGCCTCTTTTTAAATCTAAAGGATTTTGATTGGTTTATATATTATGACATGAAAATCTCATGGGCACTTTTAGGCTGAAATTTCCTCTAATGACTATATGGCCCTCCTACCAACATGTAAAACAATAGACTTTACCTTAACCTCAACCTCCACTTTGTTGATCTCACATTAAATCCTCTATAACCTCTTTCTCCTTGATAGTTGCCCCAACCTTGGTATCCATTTCCTTGATATGAATTTCCTCTACCTTCTTGCATATTAGGATCCATCAAACGATCAGTCAACCGCATCTGATATATTTCATGATAAGTTGGTTTATTTCTACTATTCAACTAGCATTCCTAAGTAAAGTGGGTCACTTCCTCACATATGTAACACCATTTTGGATTTATGATTTTTAGATTGCAAGGAAAATCCCATGTCGTGTGACTGGTTTGCATCTAACAAATCTCATATATAAGTTAAGATACATCTGATGAACATCTTGGTCAAAGGTATTAGAAAATTTACAAATATCCTTAGAATTACCTTCATTCATAAAAATTTTGCACCATACTTTGTTCCATTGAAGTGAAATATTTTTTAAAGTTTGTTGAAGTTTCTCAAACTTTTCTTCTTGTCTCTTGATTTTCGATGAGGATGTCGATGGAAAATCATCATCAATTTATGTGTTATTTCCTTTTCAGTGTTTCTTCACGTGAATTAATCTAGTCAATTCATATTGGTATGTAAATGATTTATAAAAATCTAGTTACATAGCATTGAACCAAAAGTGTTTGATCGATATTGTATGGGATTTGACTTAGTAGATCCTTGAATATTTTGTCATAGTCACACACTAGTTCTCCCAGATTTTATTTGATTTATTTAAGGTGTTCATATGAAAAATACTTAATATCTTAAGCTTTGAAAAATGTGAAGAGAGTGACTCTAAATATTAGCTTGTGTTTTATTCTGAATTTTGAAGTTCATAACCATGTAAGAGCTTTCTTTTGTAGATATCTAGTGAATCATTCCATTTGTTTGTCTTCATTATCTATGTCATTAGCATGCCAAAAATTTTCATAGGAAAACTAATGTCTCTTTGGGTCCTCATATCTCTCATAGAGAGGAATGTAAGTCAATCCAAATTTTTTCTTTGGGGATTCTTGAGTTAGATTACTTTAGTTAGTCAAGAAATAGGTGGGGACTCAATTATCCTAACGCATCAGTCAGGATACTGAGGTGAAAATTCAACAGAAATAGTTGTCTCATCAATTTCAATATCTAATCATGCTTCTTTAGACTTGTGGATTATAGAAAAAGTTACATCTCTATTGATTTCAACAATTATAGTTGGTAACAATTTGTTGTTAGTTTGGCATGCTTTTTATATATGTTTTGTAAAGTAGTGTGACCCTTCATTGACTCTTTCCATGAAATATTTGTGTTCTTCCATAGTTAATAAATTAAAAATGGGGGATCATTTATTATATCTCTTATATGAATAAGTATGGCATTTGCTACTTCATTGCCAATCCAATTCTGGCTAATTGTCAATATTTATATGAAAAGTAGATCACTTGAATTTCCTTGATAATCTCTTATATACCATATCATGGAGGGTTAAAAATCAACGTGTATCCTTTGATGGAGGAACTATCTTATTATAGGACTCATTATATTCAACATGGAAAAATGAGGTATTGTAGAACTAGATTCATCAATTTCCATATTATCAGCTTCGCACCTTTCAAGGATCAAACCAACTTGGAGACTTGTTCACAGTGCTGGACCCGCCAACATTTAGGGGATCTCCCATATATGAAGTCCCAATTAGAAATCACACCATTTGGATTAGGAGTCCCAGTAGTGTGTGGTAATGTTATGTCTTGAAGGTGAAAATGTGCAGAGTGAAGTACAATAACTTTGGTGAGAGAAAGTGTGTGACCATGTGGAAAGTCAAGTGTCATGCATGAAGATTCCAACACACGAAGGTAAAATGAAGTGTGCCCCTTGGAAGCATATAATAGTACATAGCTTGAATATAACACATGATCATAATGAAATTCACGAGATAACATGCAGAATAGTCCACAAGTTAAGGTGACAGATTAATACAACAACACGCATTCAACAAGATTCATAGAAATGAAAACAAAATAGTTCATAGGCATAAGTGTAAGTTAAATAACATACATTTAAAATACAACAAGAATAGTCCTACTATATTCAAAAAATATGCATTAAAGTGTGTCAGCCCTGAGTTTTATTATAAGTGAAAGTTCCATTCATACATACACCGTTGACAGACTTCTAGCCCCAATAGTGGAACATTAAAGTGAAGAACACCTACTCCTCCAAATAAGTATACCCAATCTATGCTACGAAGAAGCTAAGGCTCTTTACAATAATTCCAAGCTCCTTCTAAACCTAAGCCTAGCCAAAATATTGGCTCCCAAAAGCCTGTTACATGAGTTATGAGGTTCTATTTATAATAAGAGGCAGTGACTCTTCAACTCTACTTTGTGACATTTTGACAAACCTTATGACTCTTCAACTTCTTTACAAAATAACTCATTACATTACATCATGACTCTTAATATTCCAATATTGACACTTGGAATTTCACTTACAACATAATTACAAATAATATTACAATTTACACTTGTACCCATATAAGACAAAATAGGGTAGAGCCAACTTGACATCCTAACAAGACAAAACACTATGATGCTTGAGTTTGGGAAAACTCTAGATCAACAACTTCTACTTGATAATTCTTGGTAACATATTGGTTCCAAGCTCGGTATCGTGCAATGACATCCATAAACTGCATGATGGTGATGGCTTGAAGCAGACTCTAGCCTCCATTGCATCTGGGTACAATGACTTGGAACAAGTTTCAACTTCGTTCTGAAGCATGAGAAACATTTTTCTATTCTGGACAGGACCACTGATTTAGTTCTACATGTTCTATCTGTTCAACTCCAAATCTTCCTTGGTGGAAATGTGTCTCCACTACTCCAAGTACTCTTTGATCTCCTGTCAGACTTGGTTCCTGTTTTTAGTTATGGTGAGCGAACCAACTAATGGGATTTTGTGTGTTTTCACTAAGACATCCAAACCACTAAACAATCATACATACCAGTCCTGAATTCTAACAATAAATGAGGTGAGTCGCTTGTTGTTATGAATCAACATCCAAACTCTCGCTCTCTCTAGTTCTTCATGTGGCTTTATTTTATTTACTAATTCAAGTGGTGCCACTTTATATTTCATTGCCCATTATTGCACATAGGTAATGGAAGCTTATATGTTCTTGAGAGTTTTAATGAAATGTTTTCCCTATTGTTGTAGGCCATGAAAAAGGAAAAAAAAATTAAGTACGGTCACAAAACCATCATAGAGGTTCTGCATGGTTTCTCCAAGTGTTGATACTTCAACAAGTATCACTGGTCTCATGTCCTCCAAGTATACTTGTGTAAAAACTACATTATATGCTACTGCACGAAGTTTTTATGCCTCTTTCTTGACAACCTGCAAGTTTTGTGCCAATTTCTCATTCTCAGTTGTCAAATACTGAATGCTTGATCTTATTGCTCCTACAAAAGCCAAGTTCACTTCATCAACTACGTTTAGATTCTTCCTGGTGACTGCCACTATCACCCTTTCTCTAACAAATGCAGGTGATGCGTGATAATCCAAAAAATAATTTCTCCATGCTTTCTCCAAGCACAGAACCATTTCCCTTGAGCCCATCTAGTCCAAGTAGTGAACCTAGATGTTATAGCATCATATTGATATAACAAACATTAAATTATTTAATTAACCTTCCCATATTTTACACACCATTCCATAAACAACGAAGATAATTACCGTTACTGATAAATAGCCATAAGAGAGACCATGATGAAAACAATTAGAATATTGAGACAACTAACCTCCAATATACCGCTCTCAACCTCATACAATATACAAATTATGGGATTCCCACATCCTAATAAGCATACCTGATGTTCATTGGATCAAGCACTGTCATGAACATACAAGCAACACATGGATTTCCCTAATCCTTATATCATTTGAACGTTCACATGTATCATTCATTCCAAGTACTTATGAATGAATCATTTAACTAGTAATGTTAGTACACTACAAACAACCATGTGCGTAGTATTGCAACAATTAATACAAGAGTTTAGTCAAACAATAGATATTTACCCATCTCTTATACTCAAGTAATTAGGCTAAATTTAAGCTTAGAAATAGACACAGATTCACATAGGAACCACGCATTTCTCATCATCAATATATGCATTTTAATAGCACAATAAGAATTTATACAACATTTATATAATCTTCACATGCATGTGGATTCAAATAAGACCTTAAACATATTTTTGACAACATATTGAGCATTTACACAGCAATCACATGCACAAATATTTAGACAAGAATTTATCTTATAATGTGAAGCATGGAAATTGATATTGGGACTTTGACTCTCCACGCAACCTTAGATTGACTACACCATGGTTATTTTATAGTCGACCACCCATGAGCCAGATTTCAGAGCTTGAGGAAGAGTGCTCAAAATGGAAATTTCTCACTTAATCAACACCACTAGGAGTCCATAGATTAACCCATATCTACCCAACAACCAATTGATATTAGGAATCTTGAGATTAAATTCTCCACCCAAAAACCATATGCTTTCATACCCTAGTTACTCCACCCTAGACTGGAAAACCAAAGGCCACTAGAATACAACAAACTAGTAGTCTATCCTTGAAATACACATAAAAATCCACTATGGAAGAATAAAGAATCAAAAGGGAGTCAATGCTTCCACCTGAACTAAGAATTCTAAGGTCTTGGACTTCCCTTCCCTAAGATAATGTCTTTTTTTTGTTTAATCATTGAAAAGGTTATTGCATCCAATTTGTACTCCCATGTTTATTATCTCCTTTTTATGCCTTTGTGTGTACTCCCTTGAGGCTAATTTATCCATATGTGAGCACATTATACTTCTTCGGAACCACATTGTTGTGTGCTCTCAACCCAAGCCAATAGGTATTTTTTCCCTTTTCTACTCTATGCTTCCTTAACCTCCATACTATATCGATCTACTCTTGATATTATCCTTGTGTGTTCTCCTCTTCATTTTGTCACACAGTGTTATGCTCAAACTCCTCAAAAGGTTGTTGCTTCTGCTTCCCCCAATTCCTCCTTGTGTTGCGTCTCCTCGATCTTGACATTCTATTACAACTTTATGTGGTCATGGGTGTGTTTTCATGTCAACTCCCGAGGCCACTCCTACTAGTGTCACTCCCTTCCTTTAGCTTTTTCCCCTTCCTTCTTATGGATTTTCCCAAGAGAAGAATGGGCTCATCCTCTCCACGTCCTCTCTTCCTCTAACTCTATAGATGTGCAGTTATCCCATTTAAAGGTACACCAATCAAACCATGACTATCATTAACTAACCACTTCCTCCAATTTCCCAAGTCGCCTCCTCCCCAAGATCTGAACTATGTGTCCCACATCTTATTTGGTTTATATTTTAATTACAATAATGATATAATTTTTTACAAGGGGGATTATCCCAAAGGGGTTATCGCATATATGTGCAAGAAGTGGGCATTTCGTGCTCTTAAATAATGTTTTAAAAGTTAATTTTTAATTTTATTTGATTTACATGTATAGAAATAATAGTTTATAAATTTTAATAAGGTTTTAAATGAATGGTTTTTTGGACTTTATATTATACACCAAGATTATTGATATCAAAATGTTTGAAAGTGAGGGTTAAATTTTGGAAAACATTCTCTCACAAAATCCAATTGTGAAAAATTATTTAGATCAATGGTTAAAAATCATATCTAGTTAAAAGGAGGGGGGTATTAACCTTTAAGTTCTATATGATATATTTTAGATATTCACTGACATGTCTCACATCATGATTTAAGCTTGTTGAAAAATATTTTATAACAATGTTATGTTATGTATAGTAGATATATATATTATACAATATAATAGACATTATATATAATAAAGATATATATATATATATATAATAATATATATTATAATATATACTATAATATAATAATATAATATTATATAATGAACATCAATTCTCCTATTCATAAAGCATGTGTATTAAAAGGCTTATAAAAAGCCCTATATTTACTATATATAATTTCCTCTTTTTATGAGCATTCTCCCATTTTTTGGAAATTTCCCCTTTTTATGGACACCACTAGTTATTGATATGTATTATGATTGTTAATCATTTCTTATATTGATGTTTAACATATATGTGTATATATTAATATGTGATTGATGATATTGTTATGTAATGAAACAATAATATGCATATATATTTCTATTGATATGTGACATTATTTAATACAACTAATAAGGTATTTTATATCACTCATGTTGCCTATTATTATTTAAGAATTAGTCAACAAGTAACCCTTAAATGATTCAAATGTGGTCAACCTTTTTTTCATGGTTATGCTCCAATGATTCAAGAGAGTGATTTGATTAGAGAGTTTAAAAGATTAAGACAATGATTAAATGTAAGGGTTAGGTTAGGATAGTGAAAATGAATTTTGAGAGACGGAACAAGGCTATGAGATATAGGATAAAGGTTCATGTGAGGTAAAATTTTCATAGGTAGCCCATTTTTTAAAAAGGGTCAAATTAGGCTACAAAAACCCTATAAGTTACATTTTGTCGAATGATTAAGAGGTCAAATATGTACGTTTTGTAGGGGCTATGGGGAAAAATAATATTTTGTAGAATGTGCCTTGAAAGGGCCTTTTTTTGAACACTTAATTTAATTTTTTATTTTATATGGTTTTTGGGGGTTTGTGGGTCATTTCAAAGCCAAATTTGATTATGAAAGAACCGCGACAATCAAGATTCAATGGTGAATGTTTATGAAGGCATGAGAATCCATAATGGTATATTTTGATGTTTATAATCATAGTTATGTCTTTTGGTCACTTATGAGTAGGTTGCAATAAGTGTTGTGTATATGGCAATTATTGGTTCCGAGAACAATTTTATGTGACCAAATTGAAGAAAATGTTGTAACAGTGTATGAACAAGAGTGTGACAACAACAACATGATCAATTTTGAATACCTATGATGGAGAGCATGTGGATTCAGATTGAAATATTGTGTGTTCCACACGATGTTGAAGAAGGAGGTGGGTGCCTCCACCGAGGTTGGTGCCTCATTCAGGTTGAAGCCTAAAGCAAGTTGAATCTTGCACATTTCTAAGGTTGGTGCCTCAATCAATTTTTATCCTATTACAAGTATGTTCTTGCACATTTCCAAGGTTAGTGCCTCAACCAAGTTGTAGCCTATTACAAATAGTTACTTGCACATTTTGGGGGTGGGTTCCTCTAGTAGGTTGGTGTCTGCAAATCTATGTAAATAAATTTACGAATAAGAAGAAGAAAAAAATTTATGGTTTTCTCCCATAAGGATTTCCACATAAAATTTTGTGTCCTCTTATTTTGATGCGATGATGACTTCTTGATGCATGGTTTCACTTACTATTATGATGCAAATTGTTATCGTATAGTTCTATGTGATTGTTTATTGATGAAAACTTTTGGAATGGTAAGTTTTCCACCACAATAATTCACCACCCAACCTTCTCAATGTGATATTTGATATAACATCATATATAATTGGAGAAGTTTGGATGTCCCCAAATTTTGTGTTATATATTATTGATGCTAACATTTTTAGACACTAATCAAAAGTGTTCCATTTTTGGATTGAATATTTGACTTGTGCTTTAATATAATTCATTTGTGAAATATTGTTTAATTTTTTTGATAGGGCACTATTTTAAAACTCTTGAAGGTTAATTATCTTCTTCATGTCTAACACTTGTTGTCTTATATTTTTGGAGGTGGTTAAATGTATCATTTCCTACAACCTAGGCCTTATTTCCTTCCCTAATACATTATATTTCATCCTACACGAATTCGGTCTCCAAGATTTGTTATTTTTGAATATATGTATCTAGTGCTACTACTACTCTTCCTTATGAAATGGAACTCTTTTTTCAATCAATTCCTTCACTAGAATTTATTTGATTTGAAATTGACTATAGGTGGATGATATGTAAGTTACCAATTCTTTAGTAATATAGTCATTGTGGTAATACATTCCATTGTTATATCCAAATTTTGGTTGACCTTGTCAAATGAAGCAAATTCCTACTATAGGATAGAGGATGTTTGATTGACCTGTGCTTTCTCACTATGTTGTTGTAGTTTCTCTACTTTAGCCTTCATTTATACACTGAGGTTGAATAGTTTTTGCAAGAGAGGTTACATAGCCTCTAGTTGATGCTTCCCCATTATAGGGGTTTGAGTTTATAGTTTCTCCTAGGCCAACTTAGACAATTTCTTCTAAACAAGTTGATATTCATCCTTTCTTTCTTGATATTTACCTTCTTTTTCCTTTGACCTTTTCCATCCGAGAGATGATTTTTGTGATATATAAACAAATATTTTGAAAAAAATCATATTTGATATCATTGAAATGTCAATTAATGTGATCCAAATTTATATTGAATCTTCCTATGTCAATCAAGTCTTAAACTTTTTGTCCTTTTATCCTAGAGTTGATATTTGCCTTTTCAGTTTGATGATTCCAACTATTGCATCTATTTTTCTCTTTACTATTGTTACATCAATACCAAAAAATATCATTTATTTTTTCACATTGAGGATTGTCACTCTATTTTCTATGGAATTATTGTTTATTTTGGTGTTGGTGTGTTTTGATTTACTTGTATAAGTGTATCCCCTTTCCATTCCAATTCTTTATCAATATTGACATCTAGAATGGTTATCAAGATTTTTGGTTTTTCCCTCTCAAAGGAGACATACCCTTCACCTTATGATTCTTATTTAATGTTGTTTCCTTCCTTGAAAATTGTGGCTAAGGGTGGAGGAAATTCTCTAGTAAGGTTGATTTATAATGACTTTGACTGCTTCGTCTCGGTCATTCTAACTTTTTGAGGCTTACTAGTACCGACTATAGAAGTAGTTAGCCCAATACTCTCTTCCTATGATGACTCCTTTTGTTATTTATCCATCCCCTACAATATTATCTACTTTATTATATCTATAAAAAGTATTTTTGTATGCCTCATTGCTTCAAAAATTTAGGGTTTGATGGAGGATTCCATCATCATCTCTCAAGCCTTTCTTGCGAGGTGGTTGCTTTCATTTTTCCACCACATTTTCTTTTGACTAGGGTTGGGTATGTTGGTATTCCTTTGCCTGAGTCAAGAAAATTGTAGTTTATAAAGGTTAGAATACCCATTATAAAAATTTGAATGTTATTTCAAGTGCTAATTAGCTCTAGAAATCATTGATCTGCTAACTTTGGATAGTTCAAATTTATTTAAAGTGTCAGTTTTCCTAGCTTCGTCTAGGTGTCTCTAGTAAAAATGTTGATCTCTAATCCAAAATTGACAAAGACTTTATTTATCATGAACCTATTGATTTCCAAGTTGATTTGAGGATCATGTTCCTCATTAATATTTTCCTAGTTAATTTGTGGAAGACTTTTAAATGTTCATTACTTGTCTATACAACCTATTAATATATTTAATAATTTAATCAGTTGACCAACTAACTACTTTTATTTAAGGAATTATATGAACTCTTCAAAAATATTATCTTCATCCAATACCCCCCTTTTATGGTTGGTCAACTAATCATATTAATCGTATTTGAAGAAGTTTAATGCTTATTTCATTAATTTCTCTTGGTATTGTTGATGGTGCTAGAAATATTCCAACCAAGGTGGTATCTATTGGATTCATGATTATCATTCCATCAAAACCCACAAGTGTTAGTAAACTAATGCATCACTGGAGCTACCGGATCCACGAGAGGCAGTTAAGCACATGTCACGAAGCACACGGGAGCGTTGGTTTATCCAATGTCCAAGAATCCCCCCCTAGCATGAGCCGAGTGTGATTAGAACTCAATATTTTTAGCTATGATACCACTTGTTGGAATCATGATTTACATTACACCAAAATCATGTAGGTATTAGTAAATGGATGCATGACCAGAGTGAACGAATCCATGAGAGGTGGTTAAGCACATGTCACAAAACACATGCAGAGTATTGGTTTATACAATGACCAACAGTGTCCTCGATGTGAATTCCTAATTATACCTCAAACCATTTGGAATAAGAGCCCCATCTAGAGTATTGTTCCAGTTTCCATGTATTCTTATATATTTTCCTTGGATGTAGCTGTCAGCAAGAGAGAGAAGCATATATGTACCTTTGTGAAAAGAGCGTAAGTGTGCATGGTGAATGTTCAATTACAGGTGTATCAGGGTTCTTCTACTATAGAGGGAGGAGAAGTGAGCCTCTTAAAATAAAGGTAATAATACCACCGCAGTGGAGGTGCACACAAGCAAAAAAAAAAATGATTCACCTAACTTCAAGAAGAATAGTGCACATAGATGTGGAGATTGTTAGAACCATTACAACACATTTACAATAATATAAGCACTAAAATAACTAAAATAGTTCAACTACTTTAATATAGGTGAAAACAAATATGAACCATAAACATTCACATAACAGTATTACAAAAATCAAGAATCCATTCATGAAAACGTGTTGGCCATCAAGCTTCAAGTATTAAGTAAAAGTCCCAAGATACATGTATACAATGAACATCATTAGCTCCAATAGTGGAGCATGGGAGCCACAACTTGTTCCCCAAAGGTATTGACTTTGTCTCTCTGATGCCTTATGGAAGAAGCCAAGGTGAAAATCCCTTTACTTGTACAATGAGGGTGTATATATAACCAATGGGGTCATCCTTCGCCTCCCTTGTGACTCTTCGACCACCCTCATGTCTATTTGACTTCTCTATGACTTTTTGACTTTACATGACTCTTCATATTTTGTTCATGTCCTTTGGACTTCCACTTTAAAATACATTTTAAATAAGAATTTACATAAGCCATAAAATGATGTGGCATATCATGATTCATGACATGACATGAAATAACACAGATGATATGGAAATGTCAAGCCATTATTGTCACTTCTTATTGTATGTCTTCTTGAGAAATATTTCTTCCACCTCCATATGGCTTAGAGATGAGGTGCCTTCAGGTTATTAGGTCTTGATTTGTGGTCACAAATTGATGTCCCTTTGCTTTCTCCTAATCGATCAACTTGCATTCCTAGCTACAAAGGTTTCTTCTAACATGTTCTCCTTCTCCATATCCTTCTTCATCATTCTTTCATAGCATGATAGAATATGTAATTCACTCATTACAAGATGACATTAGTCCAATAAATTCTTATTCTAAGATGTTGCATGATAATCCACTGACTGAACCAAAATTGGGTGGAAGGTTGAGAGAGAGACTCAATGACTGCACAATTGTGCATCTCGGGTAGTTAAGGGTCTGGCTTGAGCCTTGAGACTACACAATGCATAGTTCAAGCTAGACTATGCAACAAGATTGTGTAGTTTGGGAGCTTAGGGAGCCAAGATGAGGGCTTAAACGCTAATTTTTCTCACTCTGTAGTTCTAGAAGATAGAAGAGGCCTGGTAATTTCTCAATTGGGAAGTTTAGGAGCACCAGGCTGATTCTTGAGCCTTGAGACTGCACAATGTACAATTTTTCCATGGAAGGAGAGAGAATATGTGTAGTTTTGGAGGTTAGAGGCTGAGCTTGGGCACTGTGATTGCATAGTTTGGGATATCAAGAAGGTCGTAACTGTGCATTGCACAATTCCAAGGGGAAAGGTTGCAGCTTGAGGGATAATATTTCGTAATGCACAGTTCAAGAGGGCTAGATGAGGCTAGGTTTCCCGGTCGGGATATTTTCCATTTTTTACTAAGAGTGGGAATCAGAAAGCTAATGTGAACAGTGATAAGAATTTATTGTGATCACACTCTTAGACACTTTATGACACAACATAGATCATCCATAACACTTGAAAAACATACTTCCCTTAGTGTGACAACTTTTCGATGACTTACAACAAGTGTGATGCCAAAGATACACTTTGGGATGACCGTGACGACACTTGTGCGACAATTCTTAAAACTTTTGAAATGTGTGTGATGGATGTCTACATGATAAGGGAAACTAATTATCACAAATACTAACCCTTGAAACACACCAAAACTAGATTTTATACAACATGCGACACTTAACATGTTAAAAGATGACATTTTCTATATGAGTAGGAAAAGTGTGAACAACACTTTCAATGCGTGAACAAAAAAAAATGATAGTCTAAAACATGAAAAAGACACTTGCGAAAGAAAAGGTGCACAAAAGAGACAGTTTGAAACTCACCAAAATAGAAGCACAAATGCATCCAAAATGGAGAGACTATCAATGACGGTGCGCTCTGACTATCAACATGGGTTAAACCTTACACAGGCACTGTCTTCATGGACTGTGATATGCATATTCAAAATTTCATAAAAGAATACACTCATTAAATTTTTTCGAACTGAGCATCTGTGATCAAGTAACTTCAATCGATCAAGAAGTTACCACAAAATGATCGATCGCAAGATCCACAGTAGGCTCCAAATTTCAAGTGTAGGTAAAATTTTGGAGGGTGTTTGTCGTAGTGACAACAGGTACTTAAGATTTATATATGAAATAGTAACTTATCCTTCCCAAGATATATGTCCCCTACGAGGTGGATTTTCTTTTCCTACCCTAGATCTAGTGATAGTATGAATATTCTTTTAATTCTCTACTTCATGTTCTGGCACCAAATATAATATATATACAACCTTTTTATTGATTACTTTTTCTAAAATTTCATGGAAATCATCTATGGAGTGATATTCCAACCCACGTATATTATAATATTGGAAGTTATTTCTATATTTTAATGGTTAATTGGAGAATTAAAGGAAATTTTAGCCTAAAATTTTCCTCCTAAGAAAAAACAATAAAATAAGAGTTATGAATTTTGAAGGGAAAAGAATAAAACTACTTTTTAAAATTGTATTTTTGTCTTTCTTAATGTATCTTCATTTTTTATCAATGTGAGTCTTCTCAAAAGTATGCATAATGGGTACTCATTGGATGTCGATTTTAATTTCGCATCCAACGCGTGTGTACATTTAAATTTGAGTAAACCTATAAGGAGATAAGCTAAAAATACAAGTAAAAAGAAAACATTTTTTATTCTTTTTCCTCCAAAATATTTAAATGTGCCTCTTTTTAAATTTAAACGATTTTTATTAGTTTACATATTATGACATGAAAATTTCATGGGAACTTTTAGGTTGAAATTTCTTCTAATGACTATATGGCCCTCCTACCAACATGTAAAACAATAGACTTTACCTTAACCTCAACCTCCACTTTGTTGATACCCTCTACAACCTCTTTCTCCATGATAGTTGCCCCATCCTTGGTAGTCATTTCCCTTATATTGATTTCCTCTGCCTTCTTGCATATTGGGATCCATCAAATGATTAGTCAACTGCATCTGATATATTGCATGATAAGTTGGTTTATTTCTGCTATTCAACTGGAATTCCTAAGTAAAGTGGGTCACTTCCTCACATATGGAACACCATTTTGGATTTATTATTTTGATATTATAAGGAAAATCCCATGTGGTGTGATTGGTTTTCATCTAACAAATCTCATAGATAAGTTAAGCTACATCTGATGAACGTCTTGATCAAAGGTATTAGAAAATTTACAAATATACTTAGAATTACCTTCATTCATACAAATTTTGCACCATACTTTGTTCCATTGAAGTGAAATATTTTTTAAAGTTTGTTGAAGGTGCTCAAACTTTTCTTCTTGTCTCTCGCTTTTCGATGAGGATTTCGATGGAAAATCATCATCAATTTTTATGTGTTATTTCCTTTTCAATGTTTCTTCACATGAATTAATCTCACCAATTCATATTGGTATGTAAATGATTTATAAAAGTACAGTGACATAGCATTGAACCAAAAGTGCTTCATTGATATTGACATCCTTGAATCTTTTGTCATAGTCACACACCGATTCTCCCAGGTTTTGTTTGATTTATTAAAGGTGTCCAGAAGAAAAATAATTAATATCTTAAGGTTTCAAAATGTGAAGAAAGTGACTCTAAATATTAGCTTTTGTTTTATTCTGAATTTTGAAGTTCATAACCATGTAAGAGCTTTCTTTTGTCTATCTCTAGTGAGTTGTTCCATTTTTTGTCTTCATTATCTATGTCATTAACATGCCAAAACTTTTCATAGGTGAAATATTGTCTCTTTCGGTCCTCATATCACTCATAGAGGGGAATGTAAGTTGATCGCATTTTTTTCTTTGGGGATTCTTCAGTTAGATTACTTCGGTTAGTCAAGCAACTGGTGGGGGCTCAATTATTTTAACGGAGTGGTCGGGACGCTGAGGTGTAAAATCAACAAGAACAATTGTTTCATCAATTTCAATATCGAAACATGTTTCTTTAGACTTGTTGGCTATAGAAAAACTTAAGTCTCTATTGATTTCAACAATTATAGTTGGTAACAATATGTTTTCAGTTTGGCATGGTTTTTCTATATGTTTTGTAAAGCATTGTGACTCTTCATTGACTCTTTCCATGAAATATTTGTGTTCTTCCATAGTTAATAAATTCGAAATGGGGTATCATTTATGATATCTCTTATATGAAGAAATATGGCATATGCTTCTTCATTTCCAATCCAATTCTGGCTAATTGTCAATATTTATATGAGAAGTAGATCACTTGAATTTCCTTTATCATCTCTTATATACCATATAAAGGAGGGTTCAAAATAAATGTGTACCCTTTGATGGATGAATTATCTTATTAGAGAACTCATTATATCCAACATAGCAAATTAAGGTATTGTAAGACTATATTCATCAATTTCCATATATCAACTTAGCACCTTTTAGGGCTCAAACTAACTTGGAGACTTGTTGATGGTGTTGGACCTGCCAAAATTCAGGGGATATCCCCAATATGAATTCCCAACTAGACATCACACCATTTGGAGTAGGAGTCCCAGTAGTGGCTTGTAATGTTCCATATTGACAGCGAAAATGCAGAGATTGAAGTACAGTAACTTTGGTGAGAGAAAGTGTGTGAACTTGTGGAAATCAAGTGTGATGCATGAAGGTTACAACACGCGAAAGGATAAAAAAGTGCACCCCTTCGAAGCTTGTAATAGTCCACATATTGAAAGGAACACACGAGCATAATGTCATTCACGAGCTAATATGCAGAATAGTCCACAAGTTAAGGTGACAAATTAATACAACATCACGCATTCAACAAGATTCGTACAAATGCAAACAAAATAGTTCAAAATCATAAGCGTAAGTTAAATAACATACATTTCAAATACAACAAGAATAGTGCTACTATATTCACAACATATGCATGAAATCATGTCAGCTTTGAGTTTTATTATAAGTGAAAGTTCCATTCATACATACACCATTGACAGACCTCTAGCCCCAATAGTAGAACATTAAAGTCAAGGACACCTACTCCTCCAAAGACGTATACTCGCTCAATGTTACGGAGAAGTCAAGGCTCTTTAAAATACTCCCAATCTCCTAAAAACCTAAGCCTAGCCAAAATATTGGCTCCAAAAATCCCATTACATGAATTATGAGGTTCTATTATAACAAGTGGTGGTTGTTGGGCACTAAGATGACTCCATAAGATCAACTTAATCGTATCTTGATTAATCTTATCAACCTAGGATATGTCTCTTATTTCAAGGCTATTGACACAATCTATGCAAGAATAGATTCTTAGATTATGAAAGAGTGTACAATGATTGCTACAGAAAAAATTACATTAAACATTATCCTAATTCAATCATTGCAGATACAAATGATAAGAGCAAATAATTACTCTACAGTTACAGTTCTATGAAAGAAGACTATTTTAATTCATCAACCATTTTATCTATCCTTCAACAAATCCTACGTATAAGGAAGACTAATAAATCACAAGAATGCTTGAAAGTATTACTTATCAAAGATAACTTATTGAATTCATAAACTCAAACCTTACATTTATGTAATGCAATCCAATAAACGATTTCGGGAGATGCATAATAGAATTACAAGATACAGAATTCAACTGATTATCTACCATGAAAGAAAAGGCAAGTGAATAGAAACACAACTAATGCAAATGTGGAAAAGTAACTAACTAATAATGATATATAACATACAATAGAACCTTCAGTGACTAGGTCCACGATCTCCATAATTATTTTCTTAGATAAATTCGATAAGGAGGATTAAGGTAAGATCTTGCGTAAATTCATTAACTTCAAAGAGATTTACAAAATGACCTTGAGAAAGTTCAAATTCATATTGTTTTATGCAATATACAATTTATATGCAATATACAGTGAAAGTGTAATTATAAAAAGCTCCTTTGTCATTTTACTTGTTGTCTTATATATTACATTAAAAAATACTAAATATAAATATATCCTAAGAATCGACGGATTCTCGGGATTTCTCTTTTAACCATAAGACCCTCGAATAGTAATGATCAATTTCCTTTGACTTCACTCTTCGATCATGCTCAGGTTTCGAGCTGTAATTTTCCATAAATAAGGCATTAGCTGAACCAAAATCTTGCTCCAATATCCCGAAGGAACAACAATCGTTCAATTGGATTGATCTGCATAGAAATTTACTCAAATTATAACCTTTT